>JAOBAT010000797.1:0-11006 GCA_026413305.1 Hydrozoanthus tunicans
CCACATGTGAAAACCAGGACTCGATCCCGGGTCCACAGTGGTGGGAGGCATGAGCGCTAACCGCTCGGCCATCCTGACTCCCCTAGATGCCCTAAAATTGTCCTTCTGGAGTCCTAAACAGATGTTCTTGAACACCCAATAATAATTAGGGAATGCAGGTTGCCTTTGAAATATAGAACACAGAATAATAGCTACTGATTTTCTTCGATTTCACTTTTAAGTTTTTGAAAACCTGCTGTGCCTCCATCTCATACAATACAAAGTTTTTTCCAATTGTTTTGTATTTCATCGGACAACTAAATTCTGGCATCAAATATCACGCTTGCTTAAATTTGGTCGTACCTTTATATAGGGTATGAAATCAGCCTCTGTTAATTATGTGTACCATTTAGGGTCATTTTCAAATCTGTTTGTCCAGCACTCCTACCCACTTCCATGTAGGGAGGGAGTGCTCCCCCCTGGGTAATTTAACACCAAGCAACTAGTATAGAAAAACGTGATGATTTTGCAAGCACTCTGAAAATACCTTGGCTTCTGATTGTGTTGCAGCGTTTGCATTCCAAATTTGCAAAATGTCATCTCTCTCTCTTATACTGATGCTGATGCCACACACTTCATCATCTGGAAGTAAAACACATCTTGATACTCAAAATGCACATCTAACTGAACATAAACAACTGCTACACTATGGGAAGCTGGCACAGCTTGATTTTTAAAGTTAGCTTCCAACTAACAGTGACTCGATTAGTTAAACATAAAATCCCCATGGGGGGAGGGAATGCTTAGACTGGGTAGGGATACTTGTCGGATGGTGTGAAAAAATTAATATCCTAAAAAATTGATATTTGACTTCATGTCTCCTACAGTCTGTATGATACTGAAGAAGCACTAAAAGAGTACCGCACTGTTCACACCTGAGCAGTGCCAAATCCTCACACTCTGATCAAAAAGGTTTAGTGAGCATTTTGCCCCAAAAAGTTGGTATTCTCCCCTCCCCCTATCTTGTTTAGTTTATGATACACATTACAAGGGTCTTTCTAAACTCTAAATTAAAAGGTCTTACCGACAGCAACTGCATCCGCAAATTGTTCTCCAATTGCAGCGAGAAGAAGCTCTTTCCACACTTTCTCCTAGAAACAGGGCAATAGGTACAGTCAGTTTTAAAATAATCTCAAAGAACCAAAAGTGTGAGTGGTAGTTAAAGTAATATAGTTTACAGGAGCATGCTTTGTAAGCAATGATACAATTATTACATTCTATGTAGTAATATAATATCAATTCAAATGAACTTAGGTAAGAGTGAAGGTGGGTGGCTTGGCTATAATGGTTAGGGTGCCAGATTTGCATGCAGTTGTCCCAGATTCAAAACCCCCCTCTCTTACCATGTACTGTAACCACAGTATTTGTCCATCCTAGCAAAGTAAAATCTTTGGGATTTACTTCAGGGTAGTAAAGATGGAGAAGCTGCCAGGTCAGGAAGAGTAAAAAGATACCCTAAAAATAATTACCAAGGTAGAAAAACTTTCAACCCCCCAAAATAGCATAGATTTTCAAAAACTCCTAACCCCCCTAAAAATATTATGACCCTTAGGCACACCATTAGAGTGAGTACCCTAGCTCCCCCTGTGTCAAATCCATTACACTAAGTAAAAAGCTTTTCCAAAGCTACATTATTAAAATATCAATTATTCTTAATAACAAAAACATGGTTAGACATTGACAGTGTAAAACAACTGACCGTGTGCAGTTTTGAACATCTCATCTTCCAATAGCCTCCAGCAATGTTCTCTTTGTCTTCCCTGATAAAATTCAGTAAAAAATATAAGTCAAACCTCTTTAACATCTCTCTGTAATTCTATTAGGTTTTTGGTCAGGATCAATTGTTATCATTTTTTGCAGCTTTCCATTTTGTTACAAGGATGAAAGTATTGTCTCCCCCTAAGCAGGCCACTAACTTATCTTAATGTTAAGCCCCCACAAGAAATTTACCTGCATAACAAATGCTTTTTTCAGCTTTTTTTAGGTCTGGGAAATGGTTTGTATTTTACTCAGTTCCCCATACACACTTAAAACATGATGAACCAAATGCAAGAAATTCATATTTTTGTCCTAGTACTTTATTGCAACCATTGGTGCAACTTAGCCTAGATGCATCATAATAATATTTTGTTATCATTATCATCATCATGATCAGCATAACTATCATGTCAATCATCATCACTATCATCATCATCACCATATTTTCATCATTACCACCATCATCATCACCATGACAACCAACATTACCATTATTATCATCACTATCATTATCATCACCAGTATTATCACCATGATCCACATCATTACCATCATCACCATGACTATGATCATCGCCATCTTAACTGTGACCATTATCACACCATCATTCCCATGACCATCATCACTACTAGCACCATCACCATTACTTCTATCATGACCAGCACAATCACCATGACAACCAACATTGTCATCATCACCAGCATTATAACCACGACCCACATCATTACCAACATCAACATCAACATGACCATCACCATCACTATCATTGCCGTGACCATTATCATCACCATCATTACCATCATCACTATCATCTTCACCACCACCATCACTACCATGACCATCATCACTTTCATCACCATGACCACCATCATCACCATCACGATCATCATAATTACCATGACCACCATCATCACCATCATCACCACCATAACCATCACCATGACCACCATCATCACCATCGTCATGATCATCAGCAGCATCATCACCATCATCACCATTATATCATCATTATCATTACCATGACTGTCATCACCATCACCACCATCACCAAGGTATGAAAATTTATGACCCTTATTAAAAGATACATTGCAAGATGGGTTTTAAAAAAGGCAGGAGAGAACTGGCAAAAAACATGCTTGTTTTGTTTTTGCACGTGTGTCACTAAAAAACCATTCTCTTAAATAACCTTGATTTTTCTCTCAAAACCCCCCAAAACACCAAGTGGCCAATTTTGGTCCTTCTGCCTAGGCTACATACCAGTATATATATTACACTATCTGTTTAAAAACCATTGATAGGTCAGTGTCCCTGATCTACTGAGATTCAAACAGGGGTTACAACAACATTAAATGTTCAGAAGGCAGCTCCAAAAATGTGCAACACATATAACTTTTGTTTTGGTTCTCCCTCTTCCGAATCTGTGCTTCAATATATTGCAGGAGTTACATTACATGTCAATGCTCAGGAAGAATTCGAGCACCCTGTTCAACTGCACACCATGCACAATCCCTACCTTAGCTTCAACCCCCTTCCCCCCACAAGTTTTGATAAATTCTCATTAATTGTTTATACCTTGGATATACAGTACCTTGAAAAATGCTGGCCAACTATAATATGTTCATTTGGTATACATACTTAATGTTTATATTCTAACCAATGACCATTAACTTTATTGGACAATCATTACATGTATGTTGTTTAAGGCCATCAGCTCTTGAAACAAATAATCTAAGTACTATTCTAGTTTCCTGAAACCAATCCTAGCTTTACCCATTAACCACCAGTTGCTTTTTAGAGCTTACTATTTATGGTGTGTGTAAAAATTCACAAAATGGTTGACAAAAATCAAAGTTGTTTGTACCAGAGTGGTCTGCGCTCTCCTCTCATGAAATGATAACTTGTCCGTGGTCCTATCACTGCGGCATTTGGTATGTTATTGTAAACACTCCAGAAACTCTGAAGATTGAAAGAAACTCAAGACTGTCAAATGACTCACTCTGTCAGAGTCTTTAATTTGTATATGTAAATTAATTGTCGGAATGAGTAAATGCAAGATTAGTATGTTTATCTAGATAAATTGGTTTTCTTGCAAGAACTGAAAAAATAAATGTTTATTATTTAATTGTAAGAATTATATCTGTGATTACTAAAACTCAAAACTGAAGCTGTGGCCTTCTAAATATTATGAGATGTAAATTATGCCACCATACAATGTATAAATTATATTTCAGTTAATTTTAATTCGTTATTAATGACTTATAAATATGTTATTATTAGTACATAAAGTGTATCATATGCAGTACAACCTTAATCAGTTAAAACAATAATCATTATTCAATAAACTACACATAACATCATTGCCAAAAAGATACTAAAATATGGCCCAATCAAAACAATTAAACAAGATGATTTAAAATTAGACCACACAACATGTATTATCTGCTAATGCTACATGTGTGGTATTTTTCAACCATAAAGTATAAAGTTTAGAGCAGACTGAACTAAAAGGACCTCCCACATATATATAAAAGTGTAAATATTTTGCAGAAAATTATGAACTATAATAAAATTAAATGTTACATCCCTCGAGGGCTGTATTGCAACTGTTGCCTGGTACTAAAGGCTCCAGTAAGTACCGTGCAAGAGGTCTTGGCTTTCACTCAGGGTCTTAGAAATGAGTAGAAGGTGCTGCCTTTGCTCTAAAATCTCCATATGGTTAAAGACCCATTTAATTTTAAAGTCTTGACCTTTGAAACACTGTTTATCAGGCGTTATAAATTTTGTTTAACATTCTTAAAAACTTGAAGCTAGCATAATCTATATGTGTATGATTTTTTCATAGAAATATAATTAAGCTCAGATGTTTATCACATGCTTATATACCCCTGCATGACAATATATAACATGATTTATAAGCAAACTCCCAATTTGTATTCCAGATGTCCTCATGCAAGTACTTATTCAAACACACTTAGTACTTTTATAAAACTTAAAAAAGGAATGTAACAAATGTTATTTTTTTCACCAATATACCAAATATCAATTTAGCCACCAAAATTAATCATACAAGTTGCATAAAAAACCGCTGTACTTCTCCTGCACCAATATGTTTAACTATAATTATTCTAATTATACAGTACCATGCCAGCTGGTGCAAGGAATTCGTGACTTGTACATGTAGAATAAACTCTATTTAATATAATGTTCAAACTTGTTTCATATATTTTTATGGCAGTTATGTATTGTATATCTTATAACTCAGTAAAAACTAACAATTCCATGACAGCTACAAATAAATCTAGACCAAGACATGGGGGTCTTACAGTCGTACATGATCCATTTTTGATTCAATTTCAAATATGCATTCGTTCTGTTATTAAAAATATGTCAAGCACTGTTTTCTTAATACTGCCATGACTATATATAAAATGTGGGGATTAAATATAATTTTGCATATTTTCGATAGAGCGGTATGGTCGAGGATTCTGCAAAGGAATATTGCACTTTATAAGGGATTCGGCTTCTCCAGAACAACAATATATAATGGCAGCCATTATATCGTAGAACGCGCAAAAATTACAAAATGCCAAACTAACAGCATAAATCTGAAGTAGATAATACCACTAAATAATAATTTTATGTTCGCATTCGAACTTTGTAGTATCGATGCCAAGCAAAACTACATTTTGGATTCTTAAAACACTCGACGGTGTTGAAGCCTATCTACATACTTCAAAAGTCCAGAACAGGACGATGCATGACGGCATCGTGCAAAGTCTAATAATCATATTACTCGCGTCCGGAAAGATATCTATCTAATTCAATCTTGGATTTTTTAAGAGTTTTAGTTCAGCTATGGCTATCCTAAGGTTTTTAGCCAATTACTTTAACATCCCAGACAGACGGTTTAATAGTTTTGATATCTGTCATTCCTCATTAGAATATCGGCTTCGTGTTTACCTGCACTGTGGTCATTGTATAAATTTTGCGAAGGTTGGCAGCGTATTCAGCTGCAGTGGCTCCACGAATGTACCTACGGATACCAAAAAGCATTACCCACTTTAACCTTGAGCTAAATACCATGCAACATTCGCAGGAAAGGAATTGAAACCGTCAAGTTTAAAGACTTCTCAAACGTAATAAAAGTGGCCTTTCTCACTTGTCATGCCAAAGCGTCCAGGGAGAGTTTAATGGGATACCGCTTTCCTCCGAGTCCTTAAGTTGTCGCAACCATTTCCTCGAGAGGTGAGGCGAATCGGTGTCGTTCGTTTCTTCATCCGATGAGCCAAACGGTTGAGAAAAAGGCTCAGCTAGCATCCCTGAACGACTTTCATCGACCGCCATGACGATCGAGAAGACGTCCGGAGAATCACAACAAATGACGTCACAGAAAACTTCACAAGCACCTCAAGTGTTTTTTGGCACTTGAGAGTGGAGTAGGGTGGGGGTGAGATTTGAAACAACTGGTGTTTATGCTCTCAGTCAAACTCATAACTCCAAAATCAAATTTTTTTCAAATAGTTAAATTTGAGTAGTTTAACCAAACCAAAAAACAAAGGCATACTGGTAAAACTTTTACAAGAGTTCGGTTTACTGCGGTTCAGCAAATTTCTTTTCAACTGATCCCCAGAGAGTGTAAATTCTACTGTATTAGCTCTGTCCCAGTCTCCAGCGGAAGTATCCCACGTGTTTCAAAATGGCGTCGCTTGCTGAACAGTTGAGGCTTCTAGCAAACCCAGAGCCAACGAGCATAGATCCAGAGTTTGAAGAGTTTGATGGCACAGCCGCCAAAACTGTTGAGTCTGCTATTGACGGAGAAGAGCAAGATTTTTTTTCTGCATCGTCAAGCAGTCTGAGAAAGGCCACCGACCCTTTGCTGGAAGATGAAGATACGAGATATGCAGGGAAGAAATCGTCAAGGGCAGAGTTGTTGGCCATAAGAGGCGATAACGAAGAGTCTGACAGTTATGAAGGTGACAGTGAAGGTATGGAAAAATGTACCATTTGAACATAATAAATTCTTTCAAAAGCCTTGATCTATAATTCAGGATTTATCGTATATAAAGAAAAGGACAGTAAAGAGATCTGAAGTCGAGGTAGATCGGCATCGCTTGTAATTTACTAACAACTCTGTTGTATGCTATAGTGTGTATTGGTTACGGTGATCAAGTACAGTTGTTTTTTACAAACAGTTTGGTTGATTAATCATTTCACTCTGCATACAATAGTACAGTATAACTTCGCCAATATGACAATAATGATATTTATAATGGATATTTGAAATTATGTGTGTCTCTTTACGATGCTCGAAAATTAAGTTGTAGTACCCTGCTTGGCAAAGTTTTGCTTTTTTCTCTCCAAAGAAAATAGCGAAACCTGTACCAAGCAGGGTAAAAATGTATCAAATGTTTTTTGATCAATTTTAACCACCGTATAGGTATATATTTTTTTTTACATAATGATATACTACTGCAAAAAATTGCTTGTAAGGACTAAGGTTGAAAAGTTAACCAATCAACTGATCAAGCAGTGAATCCAACTTAGTTAGGGCAATGACTTGTAAATTATATGTTTACATTGTTGCTAATTATGAACCCTGTAAATCAAAACTTTTATCAGTTATGTTGTACTCCTTTACGCCACGAGGGAAGTAGATTTTTAGGTTCTTGTTGACAGCACCTGCATGTGTTTGGATCCCCCCACCAACTGGCAGCTAACGATGGTCTTTTGTGAGATTTCATTCCAGTTTTGTATCAAAGCAACAACTTTGGCTTTTCTCATTTCCAGGCCCTTAGTGCTTCTTCAGACGACACTACCCAAACCTAAGGTTTTAAAATTAATTGATGATGAAGATGAGCATTGGTCAAAATCTGAAACTGTATTAAGAGAACCTAAAAATCTATTTCCCTAGGCCTGGCCTTATGTCCATTTGCAGATTCATTCCATTGAACTTTACAAACCTTTCCTTCAAAAAAGAGACAAAAAACTGCTAAATGTGTATCATTCTAAAATATTTATAAAAATATATGATAGGTGAGCTGAGTGCCGAAAGTGAACAAGAAGTAGACAAATCTGAAACAGAGGCCAATTTGATTAAACAGAAAGTTGCTACTCATAGTCAATCAGATGGTGACAATTCAGATGATGAAGGTGAATTTAATACTGGTGAAGAAAGTGAGAATTTGGAAAGTGAAAGAGAAAGTGAAGAGGATAATAGCAGTGATGATGATAATGATGATGATGATAGACAGAGTGAAATTGACAGAGAAGATCATAGTTTTCAACAGTTTTCAACAAAAAATGGAGATGATGATGTGGAAAAGGGTTGCTCTGCAAAAAATCAAATAAGTAAGTACAGAATGTCAGTTGCTGCAGCCATAATTATCACACCAGTTTAGATTTATTGTTTTATTTGTCTCAATGAATATATGTGGATAATGTTCTTGAGGGAAATCTCTGGAAACTCCTGGAAAAACCCTGGAAAGGTTTTATTAAGCCCTGGAAAATTTCACAGAATTTTATTGAAAAATCTAAATTCACCAAATGATGCTTTTTTATTTTCAAGTAAACTTGGATAAACTTGGGCTTGGGATTCGAGATGTTGAACACAATTGCCTGAGAAAAATTGTTGAAACTAGAATTTATCTATTTTTTGGTAAAGCATGGCTTGAAAATGATAGTTGCCATGGTAGCACAAGCCAACTTAATTAGGTTTGAGACCAACTATCTCTTCCCTGATAAATTTTAGGAAAAGTCACCAAATTTGGTTGCTTTAGCTGCAGTTGTCTAAAAGTTATAAGTGACTGAATTTGATGCGGGTTGTTTCCTCTCCCCCCCGTCTGAATAGGGTTCAAGTCTACCTGTTTTGTTTTGGTAGCTATCTATCTATAAAATCTCATTCTCTACATGCCATATTTTAGTAAGGGCTAAAGATGTGTCACTAACTTATTTTTTAGGTCTGTGGGACAATTTCCTGGAAACAAGAATCAGATTACAAAAGTCACTTTTGCTAGCCAATAAACTGCCAAAGTTTGACACCTTGGCCAAATTTGCAGAAGCAGGAGGGAGTAATCTTAGTGACCCCCTTAAAAGAGGTACTTTGATTGTCCAAGTCTACTCTTACTATAGGTTGCAAGAAAGTTCCCTGTCCCACATACAATATTAAATAATTTTTTTAATTTAGTTAATTATCCCGATTTGAGTGATGTCTTGCCACTAGAATGATCTGAGTTTTGCTGGCCCACATATAGTTCATCAACAAGGAGCCCCAGAAACCCACATAAAGAAAAGGGAAAATTTCTCTCACCTCAGTGAGATGCAAACCCTCTACCTACTAATAGACTAATCTCTGTCACTCTTGAGTATTTCTAGAGTTAGGTAATATATAGTTTTTAAAAAAACTACTGAATGCATCAGCGAGTGGATATACACTTGTAGTATGATGTGATAAATACATTAATTATCGTTGCCGAGAGATGGTAAGTAATTTGATTATCCAAGCCTACTCTTTTATTGCAGGTTGCAAAAAAATTCTGTGTTCAACGTACAATTATTAAATTATATTAATTTTTAAATTTATTTAATTATCTTGAATTCAATATACAGAATAAAATGATTTGAGTGAGGTCTTGCCACTAGAATAATCTGAGTTTTGTTGCCCAGTCTACATGTAGTTCATCACAAGGAGCCCCATAAATCCACATAAAGAAAAGGGAAAGTTTCTCTGACCTCAGTGAGATGCAATCCAATTTCCTATTTACACACAGATCTATGTCACTATTGAATATTTCTAGTCTTAACTTACTGTAGGTCGATCCAATTTGTTCTTAAAATGCCATGAGCAAACTCTCAGCTGACCCAGTAGCTCAGTTGGTTAGAGCGACATACATCCATCTTGTAGATTGCGGGCTCAAATTCCAACGAAGTCAGATTTTTTTTTTATTACTTTGTGTGATCAGTGCTGTAGAATTGTAAAACTGATTTCTCCTCATTTGTAATGACAAGGCATTGCTTGAATCTCTATAATTATTGTTAGTATTTGGTACATAATATGACACTGTAGGACAATTCTACTTGTACTTAGATGTATAGATGACAATAATGTTTAGAATACAGTCTATATTTATTATTAATAGACAAGTAAAGTTTGTTGAATCAAAACAGAAGATTTGTAAACTTTGTAAAATTAGCTTTGAAATTAAATTTTATTGAGATTTTTTAAAGTTAGAGTTTAAGTTGGTACTTATGCCCAGTTTCTTACAAAGTTTGTTTCATTGCCAGGCAATTCACTTGTTAAAGATTTGTTGAAAAGTTTACTATTACTGCAAGAGCAGCTTTTAGAACAGAACAAAGAGACTAAACACATTCTTTATGGAGGAAAAGAGAAAACTTCAAATGGGGAGAAAGTTGACAGTGATGAAGAAATTACCAGTGATACAGAAAACGAAAAAGAGTCAAATGATAGCGAAGGAGATTCAGAAACCTCAAGAAAAGAACAAGAGAAAGAAAGTCTAAAGCTTTCCAATAGTATCAAGCGCAAACACAATATGGTAAGTGTTTTTCATGATCATATTTTTGCAGTACATGTACCTCTTATCAGCTATCAGTTGTTCACACATTCCCAAGAGGCACCAAAGACAAAGACAAAGCGAACATGTTGGTGTCCTCAAGTAAAAGAATCATCAAAATTCTTTTGTTCAAGGACACCAACCACCAACATGACAGCCACGACGTCTTGAGTGAAAAGCATGAATATACAAATGCATAGCCCAGTACCCTTCTTGAATGAAAATGAGTGGCTGGCATCCCTTTCCCTGGGCAGTGTGGTGAAATCAGGCTGCACAAATGTTCAGTGCTCAGGGATCAAACTGGGGACCTCATCTTTACCAGCCATGGCTTCTGTTGAGCCAAGATTGTGCATATACATACAATGTTTGCATGTTCATGTGTACTGTAAGACCATGAAGTAAACTCATTTGCAGTTTCTCTTCAGAATACTTTCAAATGGTTGTGATGTACAGCAAGGCATCAGGATTCTTTGATAGAGCCGCCTGGTTAGCCTAGTTGGTAAGGCGCCAGTCTTTCGTGCGGGAGGCCCGGGTTCTATTCCCGGTGCCGGACCTTCACTCAGGATCTTAAAACAACTGAGGAGAAGGTGCTGCCTTTGCCCTAACATCTGCAAATGGTTAGACCTTCGCGTCTTCTCGGAT
>JAOBAT010000808.1:0-11006 GCA_026413305.1 Hydrozoanthus tunicans
TTTCTTTCTTTCTTTCTTTCTTTCTTTCTTTCTTTCTTTCTTTCTTTCTTTCTTTCTTTCTTTCTTTCTTTCTTTTAAACCTTCCTCTTTTTAATTAAAAGAGGAAGAACTAAATGTTCTTTAATTACCATGCCCGTTTGCAGATACCATATTGTTTCTCTAGTCCCTGTCGCAATGGTGGAACGTGCCAAGAGAAAGCTCAATCTTACTTGTGCAACTGCGGAAGGAACATCCGGGATCTTCCTTATATTGATGCTAACTGTAACGTCGGTGCGTTCAAAACAGTTCATATCAATTGGTAGAACAGAGAGGGCAGGGTTTTAATAATCAGAAAGACAGGCAATTTGTAAAAAGAAATTGTAAACAAATCGGCAAGGAAACACAAGGAAAGTTGATTGAAAGATCAAGTTCGTCCGCCTTTCCGCTCCAACCGGTGTATAACACATCTAGTTTTTCCTAAAGTAATTCATACTGAATAGATTTATTTGTGAGAAATTGAAAATTGACCAAACAGAGCAAACAACCGAAGATCAAAAGCAAAATTTTCTTAAATTGGTAACGGGAAAATAAATACGGAGGCTAGGAAAACTCTTTTAAGCTTCAGCGATTTTTAGTCTTCAACCGGTTTTTCTTATAAAGATTTGGAATTAAAAATACAAATATATCAAAGCAAATTAAAGTTGATGCAGTCAAAACGTCAAAAAACTAAATATTTTTTCATGAACTATTCACAATACTCAAAAATAAAGCGCGAGGTTCTGAATTCAAAGGGTTCAGTAATAAACTGTTTTGAACAACTCCCCCTTTGAATATTAAGTCTCTGATCAGCGACCAAAGAGGTAGGTAAGTACTGTACATATTTTTTCTCTTTTCGTAAATCAATCGTTTAACAAACTATTCGGCACTCCATTAGCACTCGTTTTTATTTGTTTTCGGGAGAACAAGCATCAGGGCCCGAGGGCCCCTTCCAGTTCTGCAACAATGGACCTTTAGTTTAAAGTCCTTGTCCTAAAAGACGCGAAGGCCAACCATTTGCAGATGCTACAGCAAAGGCAGCACCATTTAATACCCTGAGTGAAGGTTCAGCACTGGGACTCGAGTATGTCCTTTCATTTTATTAATTATTTTTCATTTCGCTTGTATTTTTATGGTAGAGCTTCACAAGGTTATCAAAAGTTCCACGTACGCTGGAGTTTTTGGGGTCGACATTGGTCGATACAAGCTGACATTCTATGAGGGTCAAAGGTTGTGTGAGATCTTCGGTGGTAGAATGGCCTCTTACAGCAACCTTTACAAAGCTTGGAGTACAGCAAGTATGGATTGGTGCCGGTGAGTATCCTTATTATATGGCTAGAAAGAATCCTGCGAACTGATTGAATGAGAGGGCAAGGTTATGCTCTAACGATTGCTGTCGTCATAGTTTTTCCTTTTTTCTGCTCTATTATACTTCGTTTTAACAGTTTTCTCAACTTCTAACTAGATTTAAACAAATTAATGAATGACTTGCTAACCTCAATAGCTCGGTTAAATTGACACTTCTTCTAAGAGTCTCAGACCTTGGTCTTGTGACATACGCTCAATCAATACCTCAAGCCCTCGGTCTCAGATTTTCCAGTAAAGACTTCGCCACCTGTCAATAAAATGTTGTATCAACCAATTTGTTTTCTAGTTTTCTAGGTTTATTTTTCTCATTTTACATTTTTTGTTAGCTTTCTGGTTATACTTAATAGTTTGTTAGCATGTTGATTGGAAGCTCTTGTTGTAATCAAATGATTCTGTGATGGCTTGCTGACCTCTCGTTAAATTTAGTTTATTGCATTGGTAATAATAATAAAAACAATAACAACAACAACAAAAACTATAATAGTGATAATAATAATAATAATAATAATAATAATAATAATAACAATAGTTAGCAAAGAAAGGGATAAGACCGGGCTCAACTCTTAAAGGAATGCAAGTCCAATTCTGTGGAAAACATCGTATCTTAATAGAAAAACAAAAGTCAATCTTGAGGCAATCGAAGAGGAGTTATAGGACCAAGATGAAACAGGAAGAATTGAGAAAAATGAACAATCAGTTCCAGCTCCAAGTTTGTCTCGAAGCATCAATTTTAACACACTTCAGTCGAAAAACTGCCAAGCAGATCTACACATGCGAAAGCTGTTCGGAGAAGTCAGCTTTATAAACTTATTGCGAGTTACTGTGGTTATGTTATTTATTTTCCGGAGATTTTCGAGTAAGGCAATTAGAATATTCGAGCTCTTTCTTTATTTCTATTGACTGACTATTAATGGAGAATCAACTCAACACAATTCACTCCGACAGACTGCCGAGCAGATCGGCATGCGAAAGCTGTTTACACCAAATTGTTTGTAGAAAAAAGGTTGTTTAGTACGAGTTATTGTTGCTATGATACCTATTCTCTAAAGAGATTTCAACTAAAACGATTAGAATACTCGCTCTTAATTTCTATCTAATCGCGAAAACTGCTTGTATCAACATTAACTGTTTGTAGAAATTAAAACTTTTTATCACAATTTATTGTAGTTCTGTTGTTTATTCTCGAGATACTTATACTAAAACATTTGAAATACTCGCTCTTAATTTCTATTGGCTATTGATAGAAATTGCCAGCTCGTATTATAACTGTTAGATAAACAGTGAGTGGATTAGCCAATTAGATTGCAGCAATTCATGATAGTGTGCTAGTTGGTTTCAGCTTACCATATTTAGAGTGCATCAACACACCTAATCTGAACGTGCGTTACATCTGTTTTATTTTACAACTCCACCTAGAGCTGGCTGGCTTAGTGACGGCAGCGTACGATATCCGATACAAAGACCAAGGAGTGGATGCAGTTCCAGTAGAAGAATTGTTTCGTGGGGATATCAATCGAAGACCAATCGCAAATCCACTTATTGCTACAAACCTTAGAGGAAGCTTAACTTTCAAGAAAATTTCAAAAAAATGATGTAAATTATTCCTTTTTTAATGGTGATGGTGAGGCTAGGAAAAGTGGCGAGGAACTATTTTCTCTCCGTCTTTTAATTTACTCACCGTTTTTAACATGTTCTTATTTTCCGTAACTTTTTTCACCTGTTTCTTTGTAAGGAGGGAGAAAGGGTCTGAGATACTTTTGATGGCTAAGCATTTTTGTAGTTGAAAGAGAAGCGGAGGTAGGAATAAAGAAGTGGGAGATGAGAAGGATAAATCAGAGCAATATCAGTCTTTGGTTGTTTTTGGTAGAAGTTATCAAAATCTGTAGGAGATAGTAACAAAAACAAACCTTATTTAGCACCTTTCTAGTTTATACAAAATAAAAGGGAAAATGGAGTAAAATATACTGCATTGAGTGCTGGTCCTCTATCTTATCCATTAGGACTAATCTGGACAGATATTCGTTAAAGACAATACTGAACGTTGTTTAGCATCAGTGAGTGTAAAAGTTTTTATTGTTTAAAGGTACACAACAAAAACACTCTCAAAAACATGAAAGATAAAACATTATTCCGAATGAAGCAACAATCAGTAAAAAAAAACTAATGGCTGTCATGATGGCCGAAGGAGAAATCATACTTAACATTTTGACAAAAGCTCTCAGGTCTCATAATTTTTTGTAGGTGGTCGAGCAAATTAACGCAAGTTTATTTTTGAGCTCTACAGGATTTGTTCGACGGTTCCAAACTGTCTGACTTAATTTTTTGTTCTTTATAAGTATTGACTCATTGTCAGAGAATTTACTTGCAGTCTGGTTAGCTTTGAACCCCTATTGACAATAAGCTCAGAGCTTTGCATAACCTTTTTAAAGGCTTCAGGAGATTTACATCTACATTTCAGAAGATAGATGTGCATGGTTCGTTTATTTGTAGCTTTGGATATAACACAGTGACTGAATAAAAAGTCTGTTGTAAAAAAACGAGTTGAATGTTGATTTTTAATCCTGATATAGAGCTTTTCAGCCCCAACACTATGACTAGTCTCTATTTTTCATTCTTTATTTTTCATCTAATCATTTCTGTTTAAAGCAACACATGGTCAGGTAGACCAAAGGCATCTCCAGAGTTTTTGCAACTGAATTTCCCCGCACTACTACATCAAGCAACTCTGGCCACCTAAAGTTTTGCAAGTGCAAGACAGTCATTTTTTAAATAGAATAACACGAACATGAATTTCCTCGACGACTTGTTTGACCTAAATTCTTCACTTTACAATACAATCTGCTTAATTATTATTTTACGCCTGTTACAATGATTTGTCGGCCCGCGCAGCTGGAATACAATCTGCCAACCCTGCAATCAAGTGGACACCCTGTTAAAAACTCTATCGTGTTGCTCCTAATTTTTTAGGTTTTTTCTAACTTCTTGGGTACGTAGTAATTGACCTCTCAGCTGTTTTGGGGTGCCCTCCTTTTTGTATTCATGTTTAAATTTCTTGTCGTACTGTATTGTTATATAATGTAAAATGTTGTATTGTTCTGGCAAAGCAAATAAACTAGTTCGTTAAAGCCTGTAAACAAAGATAGCGGAGGCAAAAAAACTCGGCCCAAGACAGCTCTTTCGCGTTCGCCGTTCGTCTCTATTTTGGGACCAAATGGAACCAAAGGATAAAAGGGAGGCAAGAGACCTTAGCAAAACAAGGTACCCAGGAACCTAAGGGAACCTAGGAACCCAGGTACTTAAGGGACCCAAGGAATCAAGGTACCTCAGGATCCCAAGGGACCCATGGAACCCAGGTACCTAAGGAACCAAAAGGACCCAAGCCGGAACCCAAGGGACCCAACGAACCCAGGTACCTAAGGAACCCGAAGGACCCAAGGAACCCAAGGGACCCAAGGGACCAATGGAACCAAGGAACCGAAGGGACGCAAGGCCAGGTATCTAGGAACCCAAAAGACCCAGGTACCTATGGAACACATTGGACCCAAGGAACCCAGGTACCTAAGGAACTCAAAGGACCCAAGGAACCCAGGTATCTAAGGAGCACAAGGGACCAAAGGAGCCCAAGGGACCCAGGTACCTTAGGAAACCAAGGGACCAATGGAACCCAAAAACCTAACGGGCCCAAGGAATCCAGGTACCTCAGGAACCCAAGGGACCCAAGGAACCCAGGTATCTAAGGACAATTATTAGGATTATCACTAAACTAAATCAAGATTGCTCATTTTAATGCGACGAAAAACTTGCTCCAGTATTGCAGGCTTTGGAAAACTAGCTTGGGTGTAATGCATTGTAGTCACATGTCTCTTGACGTCATCACGCTGCGTGTATACATATCTCACCTTTGAAAGGTTACCTAAATTTTAGTTAGTTCTGAAAAACCATTTGTTATAACTTACGACAGCTCAATATTATTATTAGTATTTGCAACAAGGCCTTATTACAAATTGTGACAGGTTTTACAGTATGCAACACTGACAGTCTCGTTTGACCTGACCGTTCGTGGTCAGTGCTGTTTTGCCGTTTGTCTATTTCTTTTTCTATGGGTAGGGGTGGGAAGGGGGGGGGGGGGATAGTTAAAGAATTTGGAGGGGAATTTGAAATGGTAAACTGTTGAGACTAGCACCAAACGGTCCCTAGCGACTTTGTACAATCACAGTTTTGGTTTGCTGACGTATTGGCTGTTTTAGCTCTCCTCCTCTGAGTTTTTCGTGTTAATGAGACGTTTTTGTCTAACCAGAAGTTTTGCAAAAACTTGCAACACAATTTCCGTTCTGTTAAAGAAAGAAACTGCCTCGGCGGAAGCTGAAAAGTTGTCCTTTTCCAAATGGGTGCATGTCTGGAACCGAGATTGTTGACAATCACAAGATAAATTGCTACTATATATTGTGAAAAAAACACCAAAAAATATTGTCAGTCCAGATTTCATTCAAAGTTTATTACTTTCTATATAAACACACCCAGTTATTATGTTTTTTTTGTATAAGACATTTTTGTAAAAAAAAGTGTGTGTTTCAAGAACCTAGCATTCGTAGAATTCGCAAAACTTAACTCCGTCTCTGTAGTTTTTATCGAAGTTGTGAGATAATTATATTGTTTATTTTATTAGAGTCTTTTGTCTTTTTTGTGTTGACAAGAGGCTCTTGAGGGGCTGTTTTTTAAATATCTCTCTGTAATGCAAAGCATTTAAAATGAAGTGGAAAATAACTCAAGCGAACTATTCTTTTATGATCAGGCAATCAGCTACAAATACTTGTTCAGCAGTAGCCAAAGATGCGAGTTGCTAAGGTTTAGAAACTGAGCCCTTCAGTTTGGTGTTTTGTTTGGTTACATGTTTTCGAGAACGAGTTTTTGCGAAGTTTGACATAAGACACTCGAGTAACAGCTTATAAAGTAAGTAGTGAATCGAAGCTAAGTATTCATGTTTTGTGATCGTGTATTTTTTCAGTTGAATCATTTTTTAGGCATTTTCGAATGCTAATCAAAACACCTTGCCCCTTTGTTGACGGGATGACAAGCAACTATCGTTAAATTATGTTTTATAAGGATCTCGACTTCACATAATAAAACATTTAATCTAGAGTTACTGACAATGAAATGTTGATTACAATTATCTTCATACTTACAAAACCAATGAAGCACTGGGAATTTCAATACTTTGATAATTTACAAGAAACTTATGTATTGCTGGTTTTGAACGTAACGGCGATATAATATCTTTAGTCCTTTTGCTGTATCATTCATTTTCTAAGTCTTGTTTAGAAATAATTAAGCTCCACTGTTAGTTTATTTACGCTGTCGATGTGGCAATAATATATAGGGTAAAAGTTACTTTGTAGATTACTATGTTTATAGACGAGTAAACTGCAAAGACTCCCATGAAATCCTGGAAATTAAGAGTCGGGAGCGCCAGGTTTTCATAATCAAATCTTTATTACAATAGCTTCAAAAAAGTAATCGTTTCTCCTTTTCAAAGAAATTTATTCGCAGTCACTGTTATACAACATTCTCGATCAATATCAATATCACATATTATCAAAAACATTTTACTTAATGAATCAGTCAAATGCGTGCACAAAAAATAGACTGAAAGTTGTGACATATTTTGGCTACATGTAGTTTGTTTTGTTTGTTAATTGTTTATGTTTACAAACAAAGCTATGCTTTGTTCCCTTAAAGAATTTTGACAGATTTAGCTTAGGTACAAGTATTCTTAAAAGTTTTAATATTAGCACGTTTTTGTTAGCACGGAATTATTTATTTACTCGTATTTATGTTTTTCTGAAGGAGGGCGGAAGAGAGTGCAACATAACGAGTGCCTTTTGAATTGATGAGCCTGAGACATCCCCCAGTGTTTTGTTTTCAACGCATCACTCCATCGATCGGAAAGGTCTTTGCGCCACAATCAGGTGGCTTCCCGGAGGTTTTTCATAGTTATCGAATCCGCCCCCTCTCTCTTCCTCCAGCCCTAGTTCAAAAAATTCATGTTAAAGTTGGTACTTAACAATCATTCTACTTGCACTTGATTGTTGGATATGAGTAGTTGATCGCGAGTTGGCCTTGAACCATCTCATATTTAACAATTGCGAGAGAATAATTGTTTTATCAAATCACTCGAGTTTCCAAACCTATCGATACCTGGAAATGACAGCTAGAATTTTTTTTTTAAAACCATATTTCAGCTTTGCAGCACAACACAGACAGTTTGCATGTATGCTTATTTCGGTATATGAGCTGATAAATTAGTGTGAGTGAGCCAATAGGAATGAAAACAATGTTTGAGTTTGAAAATTCAATAAATAGACAAAGACGGGAGTATTCGAGTTTTGTTTTACAGGTATAAGACATGAAACAGCCAGTAGGAACAGCTTTTGAAGTTTCTCGATGTTTATTTCAAAATGTTTGTTTCCTTGCAGATCTAATCGCATTCCTTTAAACCCTTGAAACTAGCACAGAAAATCCCCAGCGCTTTCTAACAGGTAGACTGAAGCGGTTGACAGCTCTTTGGCTATGTTAATGTCGTTATCAGAAAGAACGCTACTGTGGTGCGTTTGTTTATCATGTTTTACTGCAGAATCGTTTGCTTACGATCTCATACGAGGAGGCAATTTTGCTGGTGCTCCGGATAAATTCCGTGTGTTCGACGGCTGCGACGCATCGCGGAGCTGGAAGGCGACTGACGAATGGTGTAAACAGCTTAATGCAGTGAAGTGGACAGAGCCTTGCTTTTGCATTTGCAAGTCTGGCAGCGCAACTTTTTTTTCCAACCTCGAAAAAGTGTTTGAGCAATGACGCAACGCATTCCTATCTAGGAAGTAAGTGAGGAAGAATTCATTTTGTCTTATTCTTCAAACCCAATTGTGTCGGCTGTAAGGGAAGTCTATGAAAATAGAGAGATTGGTGTACAAGTGTGGAGAGGGTCTAAACAGTAAATAGATGGGTTGACGGTTCAGAAGATAGACCTTGGTAAATGAAGAGAAGTGGTGAAAAAAAATTGCCGAAAACCGTTTTGGGTCTCAAGATATTTTTAAACATTTGGTGTTTTCAGTTGATGACTTCAGGTGTCGGACAAGCAAATTTTCAATTTTTTGAAATCTGGTACGAAACCAAAACCTTTGAATGAGTTTGAGCCAAGCTTGATTTGATGATGTGTTCTTCTTTTGCAAAATATTGCAAATCTGCTCATCCGATAGCTGACGTCATCAGTTAAAAACAATAATGACCGCAACAATTTCAACATTTCTCGAGTACCATAACCCAGATTTTACAAAGTCCTTTCACCACTATTGCTCCTTTCGCAAGGTCTTTTCGATGAAGCAATAAAAAATTTCATGTAGTAGGCACTTTAACAGTAAAATGGAGGGCTTAGTCGTACCGGCCATGAAATCTGTGGAGTCGGTTACCTGACAGTGAAGAGGGAGGCAAGGAAAGGGGTCAATGAAATGTAGAGGGAGGGAGCTCGAGGTTGGCCAGACAGTCCAAAGGGGGGCTTAAGAGAGAAAGAGGTTTAACAGTGGATAAGGCGCTTAACAGTTGGGAGGGGCTTAACAGTGAGACGGATGGCTTTGCAATGACGAGCGGGGGCTCAAAGAGTGGAGGGGCCCTCTTGGCAGTGAAAAGGGAGAAAAAATCGGCCACCGGGGCTTTTTAGTCAAGAAGGGTCGTCTAACAGTCAGAAGTTGGGCTTGTTACAGTTAGGAGGAGAGTTATTGGTAAGGAAGGGGTTAACAGTTTATAATGTTATCGAAACGTTAGGACTTAAGACTTCTCCGACGGTCATCTCGGCCCTTTTATCCCCGAAAGTTTTCTCGCTTGGAATTGAAGGTTGTTGGTTTTTAAATCCTTCTGAATAGCAGTCTGAATAGCTACATATCTTAAGTGCTGTATTGGTGTCATTCGTTTCTGTGTTAATTTACTCTGATTCACTGATGATGGAGTCAGATCGGTGATAAAATGTGCGATTTAAAACACAAGTAGTAATCAGTACGGGTCGGTTCAGTCTAATTAAAAACATCTGTTGATAACCTGCCAATGTTTTACGTTTGTTGATAAAGATTGTTCCAAGACGCTGGATCAGCAAGCTGGCAAACCAAGATCGTTGCTAACTCTCGACTTGAGCAAAAGCGGGACCACCATATTTTCCTACTTCAAGAAATGCGAAATTGACAAAAACAGATCGCGCGTGTTGGTTCAAAACGGAACGTGGCAAGAGCTTGACAGCGTTTCTCTGTTTACCATGGAGATGAGGCATAATCACCAAGTGCTCATGGTAGGGATCTCTGGCGTCATATACATACTCACACATGACGTCATACATACATACATACACACATAAATACACTAACATGCACACTAAATTGAAGTTTCTTTTTACAGGCTTTCAAAACTTTAATACACTGTTACATTACAATTAACTTTGCTAAAATAGAGACCGGAACATGTTCGATTATACTAATATGGAAGTATAAGCTAAATGATTTCAGTAAATTTGCTGAGCATGCGCCTTTTCAATCATTTTAAAAATTTATATGTATACTGACATTAAGTCAATTACTGAAATTCATAGAGGGAAAACAACGTTTAAACCCGATCACGCGCTCTTCTTCGGGTTTCTGACGAGTCAGATTGGACCACGCCAAATTAAGAAAGCATCGACATTTTTTAACCGTTAGTGCAAACTTGTAAAAGCTAAGAAATGTCAAAATGGTTTCATCAATTTTAATTGAGCTTCACTTAAGTTTAATACTTCTCATCGAAGAAAAAATCAAGTTTTAAATTTATTAGGAAATACTATTTTAGCAACTTTCTATTACTGTATTTTGTACTAGATATCAAAAAGTGTGTTTTAGCCTTTCTTAATTGGACAATCCGTCTATATTATATTATCTTTATATTTCAGTGGCAGCCCGACGAACGTGAAATCTATACAGGAGCAATTGTCAACTTATATCTGATCAAGTGTTCCAACATCTCTCAATCTGAAAGAAAGGAACCAGAGTCTGTCTCGGTTTGGAGCCCCGAAACACAGTGCTTGTTATTCAAAGTTGCAGGAAGTCAATCAGGTGAGATAAGTCTTTTTTCTAAAGAACGCATGTTCGAATTCGTGTTTGCGTTTTGGAATAGTTATAAGTTTCTTCAAAAATTGTCAACGTCTGAATCGTCAGCACCCCAAACTTCCGAAGTTGAATTTAAGATAAATAAACATTTAACTTCTCCATACTTTATGTACACATGCATAAAAATAACAATAGTAAACTTAATTCATATTGCACAAACATCAAAGAGGCATTTTCGAACGCACGTTACAACACATGTCCGATAAAACTAGAAAAACTCAGAAAAATTGTACGTTTGGAATAAAACTAGAAAACTGGGCGAAACTACAATAAGTTCCAAACAAAACCAAAACTGGGTAAACTGTAGTTTAAAAACGGGTAATTCTAAAAGCCGTTACTCTCACCTCTCCTCCACATGCACCTCGAGCTCCCTGCGTGGGGGGGGGGGGGGGGGGGGGGGGGGGGGGGGGGGGGGGGGGGGGGGGGGGGGGGGGGGGGGGGGGGGGGGGG
>JAOBAT010000819.1:0-11005 GCA_026413305.1 Hydrozoanthus tunicans
ATGAGCTGATAACCGAGATTGAACGAACCAATCAGAACGCGCGAATCGCAATATTCGAGATTAAAAATTTAATAATTACACATTAATCGATCTCCATAACCCTGTACGCGTTATGGTCCATGGGCAACGATCGATGGTCTTATCACTCGTAGGGAGAAATTATATCATACTTTTTTTGAAGTATACTTTATTTTTTAGAAAGCAACACGGTGCTTTACAGTTAGCATAGTGAAACAAGATTATGCTATTAAAACTCAAGAAGCTTATAAATTCCAGTCTCGATAGATTCATAGCCTGCGACTCCCCTCTCCCCCCCACCCCCTCCCTACTGTTTACTCAGACGATTTATTTCACCCTTTTAGGATCTTAACGCGCAAATAGACTCCACGGAGGAAGAGCTGGCAAAAGTCAAACAGAAGGCCGAAGAAACTGAAGCCGACCTCAGGCAGACTGTGGAACAGCTAAATGAAGTAACTTGTTTTAATCCTTCATTTTTGAAATAGTAATCTCCTTTTTTCACCGTATAACCGTCTTTATTAGTAAAATAATCAATCGCAAGAGATGTTCCTTCAGGTATACTTGTATCTGTACATAAAGCTCTGATTACTAGAAACTTTAAACCATAGCGATTGTCACATAATTCTGTGTGCATGTTAGTTTTATTTACATCACAAAGGATCACATCTGAGTTTACTAATACTGAAAGACGTCCTGAAGTTCGTTAAAAATCTTCACTACTCGGAGTAGCAGGAGAGGTAGTCGGAGAACCCAACAGGTTTTACAACCCAATTATTAGACTCTGAGTGCCCACGGCTTAACGTCCTTATCCGAGAAGACGCAAAGGTCCGGCACCGGGAATCGAACCCGGGCATCGGGTACAACAGACTGGCGGCTTACCAACTAGACTAACCAGGTTGCGGTTAAAGTGTGCTTGAAAAACCGTAGTTAAACCAGCTGTTGTTCCATTTCAACTTACCATTTGCAGGGTTTGTACGGATCATCAAAAACCTGGAAAGTCATGGAATCTTAGAATTTCATTTTCCAGGCCTGGAAAGTCATGAAATTTCGATAAGGGTCATGAAAAGTCATGGAAATTTGGCAGAATTTAGATTTATTGGTAACAACGTGTAGAAAAAATAAAACCAATCAATATTTGTCTCAAAATAAACGTCCCTTTCTTCACTTTGTTTAGCTTGCATTAAGCTAGGAAAAGGGAAAAATGAAACGTTTGATGTATTGAGGGAAAAATAACAATGCTAGGTCATGGAAAATCGACAAAAGTCATGAAAAATGTGATGGAAAGTCATGGAAAAGTCAAAAGAGTGCGAACCCTGCATTTGATACCTCCCTATGTTCTTTAAAACTGTAGGCCTAGAAATTATTTTTGAAGTTTAGAAGCTTTCTAATTTTTTACCATCCTGCCTTAGTCAAAAATCATGCTGGAGACGCAGATTTTGAATCTCGGCAATGACCTGAATCTCTTACGGGAAAAATCTGACGCCAATACAGCTGAGAAGGTGGGTATAAAAATCTCTGTCGACTTTTTCTCGATAACCATATTGTACAGCTAATCAAGTGGGGCCGAGTAAAATTTAGGACTAACTTCCCTAGTGTTTTACGAGGAACCATACGATTACTTGTTTGTGATATCGAGGGAAAAATTCTTCTTTTTCCGCCGTATCCTCAAAGAACGGTTGCATTTACCCAAGTTTCTTCGAAAATTGACGGGAGATATATAAAAATTTTTGCAATCTCAGGAAATTGTGGAAATCGTTTCTAAAGGCTTTTTATGATTATAAAAATTTTTATAAAAATCAGATATTCTGACTTGTTCGGAAGCCTTCGGAAGTTTTCGAAGGTCAACGACAATGACTGAAAACGTTTTGAGGCTTTCTTAAGACTTTCTAATAAGTTTTCGGAAAATCTTCGGAAATCTTCTGAAGTATATACCAACGAACAATCAGCGCCGAGTAATATTGCCCTGAAACAAGAAAAATTGTCCCCGTTGTTATCCAATCAGCTCGAAGTTACTTTTTTCTCTATGTTACAATGGATTTTATAGACATCGAATATTGAACACTTATCCATAGTTTTACATTTTTTTGTCAGCCCAAGAGTTTCCAACACCAAAGTGATTTTAAAATTCCTATATTTTTCCTCAGGAATCGATACAAAGAGAGCTGCAAAGTGAAAAAGACTCCGCTGCTCAAGTGAGGTGTGAGAAATAATAACGTTTGTATTTTTGTGTTTTGCTTAAGACTTTTAAAACAACCTAAAACCTAATTCATATCCAATATTCATGACATGTATTCCTCCAAATTTCAAAATGTTGTTAATGTTAAGACGTCCATATTATCTTTTGACATAAGTGTTCCACTTCGTGGCATATTTGGCTCTGATGCCAACAAGAATTTCAAACATTTTAGAAAAAGTTAAAACCTACTGAAGATGGACGATTGTATGTTTTGAATTTTGATGCTATAAGAATTGTCAACATATGTTCTCAACGTTACTTAGCCAGTTAAAAAGAGCTTGTTCTTGTACACTGATCCAATAAATCTGAAAAGTTTGCAACTTTTTACGCAATTCTTTTAGCTGCGTACTTCTCTTGAAATAAGGGATTTTTAGTTTCGTTAGCTGTTGAAATTGGTGATATTAGAAAGAAAAAACAGTTACTTGACGTGTTGTTTTTATGGCAAATCATTCCAAACAGCGCTTTGTGCCTCAAATACTACTGGCGTTAGCTTAAGACTGGTCTAAGGGAATCAGGATCGACTCGCATAAGACTTTTAAGAGTTCTTCGTTTAGCTGTTTGCAGAGTTTAATTTTTTTTGAAGCCAGTCATTACATAGCATTTACATTCATTTGTTCATACACGTATAAAATCACCCTTTAACAAATAACACAAAAATTTTTATGCTTTTGTTTTCCATGATTGCCGCGTGAGTCTGAAAAAGGAAAATGCCTACCTATGTCAATTTAAAGTTATTTAGGGAAACGGTTGTGCGCGAGTGCCTTGGAAGGCAATTTCAGAGTTTAGCTCCATTATAACTGAAACTTTTTTGTTTCCCGGTTATTAGCACCAGTCAAGTCAGGCTACTTACGAATAAGAGCAAACAAACCCTCCTCAATGCAAGTAATTGATGTTAATGCCGAATATTTAAGGACCGAATTTATTTTAACATGGGGGTGAGGAATGAACAGGGGAGAGGGGGAGGAAAAGGGGAGAGTTCTCCCTCTTTCCCCTTATCTTCTTCCTCTTTTCCCTTGTCTTCTCCTTACTAGTTTTTCTCTCAGTCCTCCCTAACAAATATGGTAACGGGACATTCATCCCCTAGAGGGTAGAACCAAGTCGTCTGCGTATCCAGTTTTTGTCCCCAGCCCTCCCAGCTGCTTAGGCTTTTTCCTAGTCTTTCTGTATCTTAGAAGAATGACGGCTTGTTGCGTTAATGTGTACTAAGTAATGTGCAAACCTGTTGCGTGCTATAGGGGTAACATGGAAATAAAGCTCGCTGAACTTGAAAGCCTTGTCACATCAGAAAAAGAAACAAGGGAGAGAGTAAGTATTATTTTAACTCCGAAAATATTTGAACTAATAAACTTTCAGACATGAAAAAGGTCCGAAAATTTAAATTTTTAGAAATTTCAAAAGTTTTAAAATTAATTTTTGACTTAATATCAAAAGAACTGGAAGCCTAGTGTTTTCAGGAACCCGTTTTAACAGACCGTAAAGTAGTTTTGCAATTCTGGTTCTGTTTCTGGAAGTCAACAAGTTCTTCTTCTGAGTTTGTTAAATCTTTTAAATAAAACTGTTTCACTGCTCTTGGTATGCTTTGCGTTTCTTAATAAAACAGTCGAGTTTTATTTATAAACTTTTAAAGTGTATTCGTGTCGTTGCATGTCCGAAATTTACAAGTAAGCTGTCTGAAAGTTTTTTCTTCGAAATTTCACATAAAGTACATGTTAAAATGTGGGTTCCATTATCTTTATATTGTTTTTATTGCTTTCATTGTTGTTAGTTGTGGTAACAGGAAATGATAGATTGTTGCAGCTATAGTAATACTAGTTCATGTACAATGATACAAATTGATAATGACGGTGTTGATAACTAAAACGAAAACAATAGACATTATGCATGATAACGACACAATAGCGTTTTCCTGCACCAAAACGAGGCTTGATGGTGATACTTACTTGCTATGTACAGCGTAACGAACATTTTAGTGAATAAACATGGTAGAGCAGACATAACGAATTGTTGAACAGTAAAAAATCAGCTAAAAGAGATCCAAACCTCCCGCGACCTCACATAGTATTTCACCACCAAGCCTCGCTTTGATGCGCTTTTGACGTCATCATGATAAAGGCCATTACAATGATGATGAAATAAACACATATGTACTTGTTATTCCCGTAGGAGTTAGGAGAAGCTCAGGAGAAACAACAGCTGCTAGTCAGGCAAAAGCTTGAGTTGCAAACAAAGATAACAGGTCTTGAGAAAGATTTGCAGAAGTCCCAATCAGACCATGAGGAAACTAAGGAAGTCAGTAAACGAGTCCAGATGGTACTGAAAGAGGAAAATAATGCGCTGCAGAACAGACTGGTAAAGTAAAAGCCTTCTTGTATACTACAGTAGGAACCCACGTGTAAGACCTATGGATCCTGGTTAGCCTAGTTGGTAAGGCGCCAGTCTTTCGTGTGGGAGTCCCGGGTTCGATTTCCGGTGCCGGACCTTCACTCAGGGTCTTAAAACAACTGAGGAGAAGGTGCTGCCTTTGCTCTAACATCTGCAAACGTTTACACCTTCGCGTCTTCTCGGATAAGGACGCTAAACCGTAGGCCCAGTCTTAAAAGAACCCACAACACTTGTTGACAAAGAGTAGGGTGATTCGGGTGTCGTGGTCTGTCTCTTCTACTAACTGAGGGCAACCCTTAACTCATATAAATGTGAGCCGTATATAGCGGACTATCTAAGACCCTCAATACCACAGGCAACTGTAAATCATTATAAACGCATCGAGGCAATGCATAATGCGTACCAAGAACAGTTATTATTTTTATTATGGATTTCCCGTTTTAATGTCAATAAGTACATGAACCTATGTTGCCAAGGTAATTTAAACAGTTTCTTATATGAGGGGTTGCATTAAATTTTCATTTAGATTGTAAAAATCCTATTACCCCCAAATCACACACATGTATTTGTAACATAAGCTGCAATTACAAAATAAACAAAAATCTTTCTATACTAAGGGAAAAGGTCGAAACAACGGTACTTCCTAGGAACCCAATTTAGGGGGTGGGGTATTATCTGGAGCAAATATCATATTCAATAAAATAGATAGTGATAAAGTGCTTGCACCAACGCCTTCTTTGTGAAGAGAAAAGTCCTTAATACAATAACAACAAATACCCCTAAATCAGGTCTTGAGAAATTGAGCTCTGAAAATGTGGGGAGGGGTGGGGTAGTGGGTATGTGCCGCCACCCACCACCTCCCCCGACAAAATTGGGTTCCTTAAAAATACCATTGTTTTGACTTCTTCCCTAAAGGACAATCTATATACTGTAACTCAAACTAAGAAGAATGTTTGTCAGTATCTTGGTCCTTCCACGAGGGAAGATAAAATGCACCATACAGTATAATCCCTCGCAATTCGATTGATGTGAATTAAATGCGTATAATGAAGGACAAAGAACATTTTTTTACTTTTTTATGGTAATGAACATTAATGTCTACTCCATAGAAGTTAAGAATCTAGTTAAGAACCGTATACCAACCCCGAAGTATAAGACCTGTTTTACCAGATTTTGAAAAAAGTACCGACTACCTCACTTGTTCGAATTCCATTTTAGTAGAAGTTTGGAACTGCTGGGAAAACCGTCAGTAAAACTACAAAGGATTAGGGCAAGCGGTAACATCGATAGTCGACTGAAGCTTTTGCTAAACCGTGTGGTTTGTACGGAGAACTGTTCCCAGTGTTATCTCTCGCACATGTAAAGCCAAGCGAATTCAAGATCAAGAAATACAAGCTCTACCAACATGAAATGGAAATAGCGAGAAATTCGTTATTTAACACTTGCTTGGTGGACTACACAAGTAATCTTCAATGTTGATTTTGAAGGGCTTAAAGAATAATACCACAGCCGAAGTCTTAGCCAGTCATAAGATCCGTAAGCCTGGTTCTGCGAGTTTTTTTGATGTTGCAAAAAGAAAATTATATAAAAGAAAATCCAGGAAACTCCCTTTTGTTGCTCAATGCTAAGAAACAAGGTACACTTTAGCTTGGCTAATTTGTATTTCTCCCGTTTTCAGACAAACGAAACAACAGCCCACTCGGAACTGCAACAGACGATGGAGCAAAATGAAGCGCGTTTTAACATCCAAATTTCGTCACTAACTGAGAATCTCACTGCAGCACGTGCAGAAGCTGCAGATGCTCAGAAGAAGATGAAAGAAACCGAGGACAAAGTGACTGAGTCAGAGAAGCAAGTCGATAGCGTGCGGGGTGAAGTTGCTGGTGAGTGGTCAGCGGTAGCTCCTCGTCCATCTATGTGCTGACCGAACCATCGTTTGTATGAATGAATAGCAGATATTGAAGTTCATGTGTTTGACCCAAATGCTTCATATTAAGTCAAATGAAGCCTTATTCAATCTGTGGCTTTGCTTGTTTTCGTGGCTGTGATTATATCATGAGAATGAAAGATTTGAATAGTTCACTAGCTGCAACCTTTTGTGGCGTACACGACCTTCGAAAATAAAGCCATAGGTTTAATTTAATAGTGTTTCATTAAATTGAAAGCGATGCATTTGGGTCAGATATATCGACTTCAATTTATGGTTTCTGCATGGTCATGTGACTCAAATTTTCCGCTAGAACTGAAGTTATGCTCTTACTTTGATCCGCCAATTTTTTGAGCTTTTGCCGGTTAATCTTGTAAAAGGATGTTGCAAAGTTAGAAAACCACAAATATACTTGCTGTGTGGACAGAGTTTTTGTTTAGATACTCGTCGACTTCTCTCTGTAAAAGTTCTCGAATTTCATAAGTAACCTCCCTGATTATTTGCTGTTATTAACCTTAATTATAAAAAAAACTATGCTTGGATAACATTTGGTAGTGTTGAAAACACTTTGTTCAAAGTTCTAACTAGATCCATCTGAGAACAGGACTCAACTCTAGGCGTTCGACTACAAATTGTGGTATAAACGATGCAAACAGAATCTATTATTTAAGGAGGTATATGTGAAACTCCCTCCGAGTTATAGGCTTAGGGAATGATTCCACTAAAAAATGAAAGTTTCGCACTGAATTACGACTTGTTCTCGATACCTCGTCATTCTTTTTTGTCATGTCTCAAGGTCTCGTACTTTTTCTATTTTCTCCGTCTCGCAGTCTCGGATTTTCACACTACAAGGCTCGCATTCTTGGCATTTCCGGCAAAGCTTAAATCTCTATTTTGTTTTAAATTTGTTTTATGTTTGATCTCGGTATTTTTAGTCTCAGTTTCTCGGATTTTTTTATTGCTTTTCAAAGTATCAGGCTCAAATTATAAAAAGGCTGTCGCGGCATCTTGCACAGTTTCGGATTTATCATTCACTTCCTCTAAAGTTATGGCCAAATAAAACGGCTCGAAGTTAGTAAAGAATATTACAGTAATGGCATGTCAACACAAGACACATTTGATGTCGAGGAAACGTTAAGAGCTGAAGTAATTAATATTGTAGCGACCTTTTGACAGCTTTTACATTTTGACTGGAGTGGTGGCCTGTTTTTAAAAGTTATTGTTCGCTTGATCAGTGTATTTTTTAATAGAGTGTTTTTAATTTGTTTCACAGTTTTAGAAGCAACGATTGAAAACAACCTCGAGGAAAGAAGGGCGTTACTGGAACGGTATGTTCACCGTAATACCGGTTCGTATTTGTTAAAGAAAAATTATGCTTAGGACAGGAATATAATTTTGTTATCTTCTTAGTTACTTTTACTGTCATTACAGTATTAATCTTTTTTTTTTGTTTTATACAGAAAACTGCAATGACGTTCTAATCAACCGTGATTGTTTGTGACCCAACCCATGAGAAATGTTCACCCCCTGCTTTTTTTTTCTTAGAACCTGAACTTTTCATAGGTTTATGCAGCGCATCAAGCTGTATCACTTCGTCAGCACCGTCTTCACGTCAGGATTATTACTGCTACAATTTTGCAGAATTCACTTTAAATGTGATCCACGTGTTAACAAATTACACCATAATGTAAAGAGGGGCAGAGAACAAGTTTGAGTTACAGACGAAGGAGCTGTTCTTACTGTCGTCTTTATTTGCGTTTTGGGGATGATGATTATTTCTTGTTTTGCAAAAATTGAAACCAAGAATGCACGAATCAATCTAGATTTCCTGAAAAAGATCTCTCTCTATTCTTTCATTTTAATACTTTGCCTCATCCTTGTCTCTAAATTCGAACCCCCGGAGGGGTCAGTGGGCAGTTACCCAAAATCCGAGGGTAGCCGAAATACCACAAAGGGACCGTTGATTTGGCTAGGTTTCGGAGATTGATCCAGTAAACGCCCATTATTTAAACTCGGAAGTTTGGAACTTAATTAAAGTTTGATGGCTTTGACTTGGCACGAGTTTGGTTAAGTATGAATTAACGAATCGATGTTTCTATTTGAAATCAAGGTGTGTAAGCAACGAAGAGGACATGAATAAACTTAAGAAGGAGATTATTCATTTAAAGAAACAATTAGAAGATTCGCATGCAGCCACGATAGAGCTAACACAGGAAAATCAGAACCTGAAGGTAACTGCTAGTTCTCGTACAAACTTGAATAAGTTTATTGTAATTACACAGTTGTAGCAGTAACGTTGTGCACTTTTACTTGAAGGGTTCCTCTACTTTATAACATTATTGGTCTGAAATAAAACTTTTAATCTATCTGTGTCCATATCAGCAGCACAAGTTTAGTAATTTTGTGCATGTAACTATTGCCAAGTAACTTGTTCTCATCAGTTTTACTGTTTGAATTTCCTGCACGCCGCCATTTTGAAATGTGACGTAACGAGGTTGCAGTACCAGACCTCCTCTCGTTCATGGCTATTGTATTCATGAAGAGTGGAGACTTTTCTCGCCGTTCCTGTTACATTTTTTAGACTTGAAGCATGCAATGATGAAGTAGCAGGAGGCATATGACGTAGCACGAGGCATGAAGCAGAGACGATCTTTTTTATCTCAAAAAATTTAATTCCGGCTACAATTGTCACATTGTTAAATCTTTAATCAATGAATTATTCACTTAAAAATGTTTGAAAGTATTTTCTGACATTTTTTTAACAGAAATTAATATTTTTAAACAAAATCCACATAACTAACTGCTGCAATGCCACAGGTTACCAGTCCCGGCATGCTCGATCAAAATTTACATTCCGATCTTTTTTGGTTAAAAAGCATAATTAAATGTGGACATTTTTTTGGTTATTCGAATTTTGAGTTCACAGATGACAACAGTTTTAATCTAAAAATCAAAAAATTAAGCTTGATAGGGGCTTTAACCTTCCCTTCCGAGAAAGTTACAGAGCAGAACTATGGCTAGAAAAAGCGAGGCGTTATAAATCTTTGACTCAATCTCTACCACAACCTCTACTCTTACCCTCGCCTCTGCCATAATATTAATCCGGCTTTACCTCTTTCAAGCAATTGCGGAAATCTTTCTTATTTGACTTCTTCTATCAACTCGACTTCTTTGTCAGTTTGTACGAGGTACCTAAGAAACTGATCTTTTATCTTGCCAGATTCTACACAACCAAAAAAGTTCTCGGCGTTGGGAGAACGATGAAGATGTTTATAACTGCAACGCGTGTGACAAGAAATTCTCAATGAGCGTTAGAAAGGTAATATAAAGAGAGTGTTGTCATACAAAATGGCGCAAATACTTCATTAAAGTAATAAAATGCATTTCCGGTGCATTGTAATTTTTCTTTGCAGAATTGGCGAAGATTGGGAGGATTGATATCTCCTAATATTCCGTCCTTAGTATTGCAAATTTCCTTTTTGTTCAAAGATGTAAGACAAAAACATAGAGAAAGAGGGTCTTGCGGTCGCTGCGCCCAGTCGGAAATCGGCCTGCAGAGCCAAAATCAAAGAAGAAACATCGGATTTTAAAAGTCGAATAAAAAATATTTTATTTCTCAATAAAGTTTTTACTTCGGATATCTTGTAAATATTAATGCACAATAGTTTGTAATTAACTCCAAGTTCTATTGTTGTTTAACTTCGTAAGAGGGTTTAGACAGCGTTTGAGCATACCAAAAATCTAATTTATTTTATTATAAGTCGCCAGCCTGATAGATTTTTCGTAACTACTGATCATTATTTGCTTTCATTTTCAGCATCACTGTCGCTGCTGCGGGTAAGTGATGTTATTTTGTTAAAATTATTAAAGGAATCCTCCTTTGTATAACATTATTGGTCTTAATTAAAACTCTTGTTAAGTCTTTGTCCTTATCAGCCGTAAAAGTTTGATATTTTTGTGCTTAAAACTAACGCCAAGCAGTTTGTTTCATCAGTTTTACAGTTTGAATTCCCCGCGCTCCACCATTTTAAATTATGACGTAACGTTGTTGCAGTGCCAGACCTCCTTTCGTTCATTGCTATTGTATTCATCGCGAGTGAAGACTGGCACTGCAACCAATTTACGTCACAAATCAAAATGGCGGCGCGCGGGGAGTTCAAACAAAAAAACGAATTAAACTAAACTGCTTGGAGTTTGTTCGATATACACAGAGTTATTAAGTCTGAGCTGCTGATATGGACATAGACTTAAAGTGCATATGAAGTAAAAAAATTTTATTACTTCAATGGATAGACCTTGATAAAAGAGGAACAGCGGTGGAAAAAAATTTTGCCAAAATCGATCCTGGTTCTAGAGGTATCAACATTTAAAAATTGCATCTGATGACGTCACGAGTGGCTCCGACAAATTTGCATTTTTCTAAAATCTGCTGCCAATCCGTA
>JAOBAT010000830.1:0-11005 GCA_026413305.1 Hydrozoanthus tunicans
GTTAACTCTGAACAGCAGAAGTAAAAATTAACTTTTCATGAAGAAACTCTCGAAATGATGTAATCTTTAGGTTAAAAATTAATTTTTAAAATTGTGTCTTTATTTTTTTGGTTGATGTAAGAATTTGAAATGATGTTACGTTACCAGAAATTGTCTCTGAGATAACTAATTTTTGCCAAAATTGGGCAATCGCTCAAGATTTATGTTTTAAAAGCGGCCTTTTAATTTTGTTCCTTTGGGAAACTTTAATAGGGTGTTGGAGAAATATTAGATATTAGTCTATCGAAAAAATATTGTTGCATAATCTAAGAAAGAAATACAAAGAAAGTGAAGCGGTATTCGTAATTAGAATTGAGACAGAATGTTTTTTTTGGTGTGTTTTTCGCAACTCATGTCAGCTGTTAATTAGAAAAACAGGGAACGGTTTTGTGCGATAAATCCAAACCACCCTATATTAATTATTCAGTACGAGATTGAGTGGGTTGTGGCAATTTCCTAAATCTTTGGTTGGACATGATCAGGAGAATATTTTGTTTTTGAATTTTGGTTCTGCTCCATGTTTATAAAGTAGCAATGGTGTTTTTTTCCTTATTAAAAGAAAACAAAAATAACCGTAGGCATAGCCATTGTTCGTTTGTAATTGTAAGTGCACACTAGTTGGTCTCTAGCCGCGGCGTTTAGGTAATCTATCTGGTATTTTACTCCATGAATATTGAAGCACAACATTAAAACTAATTTGAAACAGTTCCAAATTCTTTGTTTTGTAATGTTTTTCAGCAAGTAGAGAACTTTTGCGTTAAAAAGTATTAGCGCAGCTGTTAGGAATAAGACGCGCAATATTTATGTTTTGAACAAGTTTGAATTAGCTGTTTCAACTTTAAAAGTCTGAAAATTGGTTAATTTTATTTATGTTCGGTTTCCTATTCGGTTGATTGCATTAGTTATTCGGCGAGCCAAGATTTCCATGCGAGGTTATCGTGTTTACGACCAAACGGGTCGTATATTTAACATACGTTTCGCTAAGAATACTAGGGACTTTACAACATGAAAAGCTCGCAGATTTTGAAGTTCTTGCGACTAGACGCCAACGACATACAAAAAATGCCTCAATTTGCATTTACTTTTAAGAAGGAAACTTTTATCTGTTTCTGATCGGAAACCGTAACTCGAGCAAAAGATAAAGTAAACTAGTGTAATCAAAAAGGGTAAGCAAGAAGGGTGTTTTTCGTAAGCCGCTGTTGCGACGTCCGCGTATTTGAGTCGATCCCTTAACTGAAATGAATGTTAACAAGTTTAATTTTTCAATTTTTGAAAGTGTATTATTTGAAAACCTGTTGATTTTTACTAGAAATATACAAAATTCATTATATACCAGGGCTATGAACTTGCCTTCATACATTTATATTTGTGAGTTGATCACTAAACATGAAAAAAATCGTGATATTTAAATTTCTTTGAAAGTTTGCGTGGCCTCTTCACGCTTCGTTTGAGAAAAAATTAATTGGACATCATGGTAGTTATAACATACGAATAAAAAGAGACGTTGTAGCAAAGGGAATTCATAAGACGATCTAAACTAACGAGATTCAGGAACTCAAACTAGAAACCTGGATTTACCCGTCCATGAGGACTCGTATCACTATCCAAACCTTGTTTTGGTGGAAAGTGATACCTATATTTTATAAGAGAAATTGATAAAGATTGGCTGGAAGACAACTTTAGGAAAACTTTAAAAAACTCTTTCAATTCTTGAACATCAGCCCCCCAGCTTCCCTGATTTCTTTTGTGATATTATCTTTTTCGAAAACTCTATTCTTTTAAACCTCGCCGTGAACGAAACTCCCTTCTTTGTTACGAATGGGCTACTGATATTAAATATTATTGGGAAATACTTTTTACGTTTTTAGGTTTGTGAACAAATACATTCGTGTTACAGAGTAAATAAAGCAATGGCAGTTGCGTATGTTTATCTCGTTAAACTAAAAACTACGTGACTAAGTCTTCTAAAGTTTAATTTGAAAAAGAGGAAAGCGTAGTTTTAAATCTGATGAAGTTGTTTACGGTTTTGCATTTTTCGTACTCGTTATACCACAACTTACGATAACAAAACTTATAATAGATAATACATCTCACACGATAGGTTTAGCGTTACTTTTGGACAAGTGCAGTGAGCGAGTGAGGCAAAGCGTCCGCCCATAGATCGTTCGTAGCCAACCATGCATCTGCGTTGTTGAAAACCAACATTTGATTAGCTGCAAAAAGAGCAAAGAAGAACCTTTTTCCATTATCCAGTAAGCAGTGAATCGCATTCATGAGAATGTCAATCTGAAGTGTTTCTAAGCCATTATGCAAACTTTTATCAGTGAACTTAAAAGCATTCTTCAGCTGCACGTTTGGTTGCTAGCAGTTGTAGCCATAACAAGCCTGAAGAAGCTACTGTAGCGACAATTTCTTAAACTACTAGGTAGCTCTAAAGTTTCTATAGTTTCTGAATAATTTCTCTTCCACGTCTTTCTTCTCGTTTTCTCATCTTATCTTTTCTTTGTCTCTCGTTTCCTTGCGTTCTCTCCTCTTGTATATAACCCTCTTCTTTCTCTTCCACTCCTCTCTCCACCTCTTCTTTTCTTCTCCCGATCTCCTGTTTTTTCCCCTTTCGCTTCCGGCTTCTCGTCGCTCCTTCTCTTCCTTTCTTCTTCGTTTCCCCTGCTCATAGCGCTTGTCCCTTTCTCTTTTTCCCCCATCTCTCTTTTATTCTCCTCTTCCGTTTCCTCCTCCTGTCGCCTCTTGCCTCCTCATGTCTTCTCTCTTATTTATCTGCCTCTTCCGTTTTCCCTCCTCTCTTTATCCCTCTTTTATTCTCTCCTTTTCCACTTCTCTTGTCGCCTCTCCCCACATCATGTCTCCTCTCTTCTTTCTCTGTCTGTTCCGCTTCCTCTCCTTTGGTCGCTACTCGCGCATCCTCCTCCTCTGCAGCTTTTCTCTCCTCACCCCCTCTCTTCTCTTCTTCCTGACAGCTTACCTCTTCTCTTCTATTTTTCTTGCTGCCACCGCAATTAGTTTGATGCGCTCGCAATTTTGGGAGAACTCATAATTTTAGCCTTTTATTTAAGAAAAACAGATTTAGGAGTAGGTTCGTTATATATTCCATCATAACTTCATATATACAAGATTCCTCAATTAATTTTTAGATCAATCTTGTTCTTTTTGATTAGTTAAGCTTTCTTACCATTTGTATACAAACATATTACTTATTAGTAGAATTCAATACATTTATAGGTTTTGGTACTCTAGATTTCATGTATAGTAAATGCGTAATTCACACTCTCGGTTGCAATGATTTTGTAACAAACCATCTATTTTTCAATTGTTTTCATCTTATCCTCTTCTCTCCTCAATTGCCTTTCTCCTGTTACGCATCCTATTTCTTTACCTTTTCCCCTTCCCATTCCCCTGGCCACGCCTCTTCCTCTACCACACCCTCCTCTCTTCGATTTCTTAGAAATCCTAATCCTTTTCAATTTCCCACCTCTTCTATTCGGACAAAAAACAGAGCAAATTGGACAAAAACCATTATGTCTCATCTATTCGATTTTTAAGCTACAAATATACTATTGTATGTAGGTTTTTCACCAGCTAATTATACGTAAAATTTCTCGATTCTGATTGGTGTGCAAACAAAGTTAATTCAGTGCAATACGACTTAACTTAGTTCAATAAGAGTTAACCCAGTGCAATTTACTCTACTACTACGGCTATGACTACAACTACGACTGCACTAGTTGTGACAACCACGATTATAATTACGACTTCGACTACGACTTGGAGTACAACTACAACGACGATTACTACGACTTGGTCGACTACTGCGACTACTACGGTTACGACCTCGATTTTGACTCTGACAGTTTGGAGTGCGATTATGACTACTACGACTACTACGAATACGATGACTACGACGACGACCGCTACGACTACTACGACGGACGACTACGACTACGGCGGCTACTTTGACTACGATTACCAATACGATTACGATTACGTCTACGTTTGCGATGGCGACTATGGTTATTATTCAACCTTGACTACGGTTACTGTTGTTTGTACTTCGATGCTGGCTCCTTTAGAACTCTCTGTTTCTATGCAACTTGCCCTGTATTTTTGTTATGTATACTGTTAAAATGTAAACACCCGACTTTTCGCGTACAATTTTGAAATAATATGCTCTCATGTGTTTTTTAAAAAGCTCAAGAGGCATTCGCCCTTTGGGCTCATGCAAGTTTAACACTCATGCAAATTATTTCCAAATTAAAATCGAAGTCGTGTGCTTGCCTAAACAAATATTGATTAGTGAAATAACTCTGCAAATTTTCTTTTTGAATCTTAGGGTTGTTCATCGTCGACTGTAGAAAATAGAAAGTTGACTCCAACATACATTCGCACACTGGGTGTTGACGAGTACCTCATACCAGCTATTGTATCTGTGCTGAGGAAATTCAAATGGAAAAAAATTGGGGTAGTCTTTGAAGAAAGAACTAAATTCGTGGAAATGAAAGATTCGCTCTTTGCCGAGCTAGATAGACTTGGTTTCCCCGAGCGATACGTCGTTGGAGTTGAAAAAAATCCAAACTTTAAAGATGCCAAGTTTGTTCACGAAATGTTTTCAGATATAAAGAAGCATGCTAAAAGTATGTTCCCTTTCTTGTTGTACGTCCTGAATACTAGAGAAACATAAGTAATGCAGTTTTTGTTGATTTCACACTGCCATTTTAGAAGATGGTAGTTTGTATTGATTAAACCACTGTTTATCGGTAGTATCCCCTGAGCACATTTTGTCTTTCAAAAAAGGTGTCAGTTCAAAATTAATATGCTTTACTGTAAATGTTGGTTCCCCTTTAAAACAGAGTTAAACCCTTTTAGCCCAAGTTGTATGTACCAACTAGAGTCCATAAATTTCATGGAAAAGATATGGTTAACGTTTACTATTCATCTTCAGTAGGACATCGTATTTGATCAACTACCGTGCCTTGCTTCGTATATGTAATGTAAGGAGAAATTGAATGTTGATGTCTGACTGGGAGTAAAAGGGTTAAGTTATGTTATCAAACATTTATAATATACAAAAAGAGTAGCCTTCACAAGTTTGGGCGTTGAAGGAATTCGAGCACGTGACATCTGTGGTTGCCGGTAGAGTCTGTGTTGCTTTGAAGCTGTATCCACAAAGCCACAAGGGGTTGATAAGATAGACCAGCACTCGGCAGAAATTATTTCCTATTTAGCAGTGGAAATGTATCGGATTTGCAGTTGTTGCGTACTTGTTTCCCTTCATTGAATATTTTGTCATGGGCATTAATTTTGAAATTGCTTAAGTTGAACTGAGTGCATTATCATAAACATCACTCTATATCATTACGCCTTTCTCTGCAAATTACTGATTTGTCTTGTTGCCTTGCAGTACTGCTCTTCCTGACTCCCTTTGGGGTATCACAGTCTATGATTTATCTTCTGCGTGAAGAAGGCCTGGCCCACAAAGACAGTGTTTTCATTGTTTGTGAACTAAGATCTATGTTCGTTTCGACGTATATAAAAAGTCCAAGGCTTCTATTAATGAATTTCGATATTGGGATTGATGGCAATCTATCAAAAAGTATAACACGCAGATTGAAGCGATATCTTGATTCAGTTCTAATGATTGCTGTTAGACCGCCACAAGGAGAGGGATACGAGAATTTTAAGGCACAAGTGATTGCAGACATTAAGCTTCCCCCGTTCAATAGTAACAAGTATGACGTTGGGTATGAACCTCAGGTATGTTTGTACTTTTATTCCAAGACGATTATGATTTCCATCGTGAATGCGGAATTTGTTACTTTTAGATGACTAGGGTGTTTTGTCCTCGAACCCATTACTGTATAGCTTTGTTTTTGAAAATCACAGCTCAGTTCTAGTGACCTGGATTTGATAAAGTTTTTCATTGTTGGGAAGTGAAGGTAAAAAGTATATTTAAGTTGTCAACCAAGATGGCGGCATGGTGAAGTAGTGGTAGTGATAGAGTTAGTGGTAGTGGTAGCACTTATTATTTTTGTGTTGTTACGTTATAATTTTTTTTTCTTTCCTGCCTATTCCTACCTATTAGCAAATTACTGATCTTAATTTTGTTTCTTCTATCAAAACAGCCTCCTTTCCTTGCTGCTAGTCTGTACGACGCGGTGATGCTTTACGCAATAGCTTTGAACAAAACGTTGGCTCTGGGAGAGGTGCCCGATGGAGTAAACGTGGCAAATAAACTCAAAGGAACAATCTTTAAGAGTAATTTTACCTTCTATTGAATTTTATCTAATTTGAGCTCTGCAATGCTTTGTTTCCTTTGTAACTCATTGGTGTGGTGTTCTACTCCTAAAACTTGATTAGGCCTCCTAAAAGATAAAGCAAGAGTTAAAGAATTGAATAACTTATAACAGTTTGAGTTTTGACATTATCATGTATTGGTAAAGTTGGAGCCATAGAACTCGTCAGTTTGATCAATAAGGTAGATTAAAGACGGACAATGTACTTCTTTTCAAGAGAAAGTTGGTTCGCCCCCCTCCCCTCCCCCCACGTTATTTCCAAATATAATGATCATTGGATGCTATCCCTTGGGTCGCTTCTAATCAACAGTTTTTTCGCTTTGAAAACTACTGGAGACTTTCTTAATAGCTGTCTCTAACGGCAACTGTGGTTGTTCCCTGGTGAATGGCATTTTACAGGCTCAGCTCAATAAATTTAAAGCAAATATACAAGTAAGATTCCAAAAATTTATAGATGATTTACAGATTAAGTGCCTACTGTTAATGTCCATTTTTATTTTTAAAATGGGGTTTACATACGGTTTACATGTTGTTTACATAGAGAACAGATTATTTACAGGCTAGGTAATTTCCAAAGTTTCTGTATTTTTCCCTTGCTAGTAAAGCTATTGAAGAAACAAGGACATACCGAAAGAAGCATCCCATTGCAAAAATGGCTGTACTTATTATGTGACCCGTTCTGTTTCCAGGTATTCAAGGCTTTAACATGCGAATAAACGAGAACGGTTCCGCTTTAAACAACTTAACACTATATCAATTTCGTGATTCGAAAAATATCAGCAAGTTGTTTGTGCCAGTGGGGAACTTTCAACCTGCGGATAACGGTCCTGAGAATTCCTCCACCGCTGAGCTTAAACTAGAACTTTATACACACGAGGAGATCACTTGGCCAGGAGGAAGGAAAGGACTGGGCGAGGTTCCTAAAGATAAGCCCGAGTGTGGTTTTGATGGCGAATTGTGTAGAAAACCGGATCGAAATGGTAAGTGCGTTACGCGTGGATGCAAGGTTTTAGCTTCTACTTGTAGCTTTTGAAGTGTTAAGAAATGTCTTCTCTCATCTGCTGTCTATGTCACAATAGATTTCTTCAGCCTAAAATGCTTCCTAGACAAGATGAAATAATTTTCCCAACGTTTTTGTTGAAAGTATGTGAATACAAGTTGGGAGATTTTACAAACTGATCATTTTAAGAGTTGGAATGGTTAACTTTAGCTCGAGTTTTAACTTTTTTTTTTGCCAACAGGTGAAACGAGAGTTGAGATCATAGCCGGTGTTACAACGGCAGTATGTTTTATAATTTTGATTCTGCTGGCAACGTTTATAAGGTTAGAACGACCGCAGTTTGGCGCTATGGTTAGCACAAGACAAGTTCAGCATAGATGAAACAGGTTTAGGGGTTAAATGCACAGGAATGCCAACATTCTTTTCTCAACGGGATTATCGTATCCTTACTATAAGTAAGATAGAGATCAGCTTGCTGGATCGGTCTACAATCTATGATGCTTGCAGCACGTCTGTGGAGTTTGTCCAGATATTCTTTATGACCTTCGCCACAGCTGTCTATGACACATGCACCGTTTACCCTTACTTGATATCACGCAGATTTAGGCATTTTATTCTAATTTTCATTCTTATCTAACAAGCGTAAGAAATAGAAACTAATTTTTTAAACCCGGTACTTTGACACCTATGGACGATTTAATAGGTTTTTCTTTGTGTGATTACATAACCATGTTTCTACTTCAACCAATCGTAACTTTGCGTGTGTTAGAATTTCTATTTATCCACCATACTTTGTAATTTCAGTAACTTGCTCCGACGAAGGGCTAATGCTCCACTGATTCAACCAATCCAACTAACTTTGTTCTTGTTTTCAACTCTTTATCCTGAGTAGAGTTAGAGCTCTTAAATTTATTTCTAGTTTCCTTTAGAAGAACCATTCTAAAGAAACGTAACTTTTCTGTATAGAAGGAAGAAAAGGAAAGAGAGGAAGTTTTAAACAAAACAATTTAAAAAGCAACCAAAGTACCTTAATTGATTCGATCTCTAGAACAACCCTAAGTGCAGGGGCACAATGAATAGTGATCAAATGTATGTTTCATTCCGTATTAGGCAATATAAACTGGAGAGAGAACTAAAAAGTCAGCTGTGGAAGATAAAGTATTCAGATCTGCAGTTACAACACAGAAGAGACTCGATTCAGTCGAATGCCAGTCATTTACCGGTTAGTATATCTTATGTCCGGTTTTTTTACGTCCAAGATTTAGTTGTTGGTTAAGTATCTTCTTTTTTTCTTTACAGTTTCAGTTGATTTCTATTGTATTTACAGAGTTCAGATGAGAAGGATCTTAACTGGTCTGCAGATGGTAGCAAGCTGACGACAGTATGCCAGTATAAGGTTTGTTAGGGGTTTTTCGTAATCACTATGCTTACCATAAAGTTGGAGGTAGTTTTATCAGTTGGTAGAAACAGGTGTGAAGTATGAGGTGACAAGCGCATCGTCGTGTAAGTCGAAGACTGAAGCGTCGTCTGTACTGCCATTTTGAACATGCTCGAAACGTGGTTGTCGAACCTATTTTTTTTTCGAACTCTGAAAAGAAAATTATTTTAGCAAAGAAAAGTAGCAGCCGACCCAGCGTTTAAAACACCAGTTTTACCCATGATTGTTGCCCTTCAGTCTCATGACGGTTTCCTGGTGGTCTATTGAACTTTTGTATGCGTGTTTTCCAATGTAACAGGTCACCACTGGCTTATCAGGTTTCTCCAATGCACATTCAGTGTTTGTCGTTCAGGGCCTTTAGTTTTACATAATCAACACTTAGTGAGGTAAAAGAAGCTGTTGTTGGTGCGGGGGATCGCCTGCGGTCTATGTGTCAACACTGCGACAGATAAGACCGTCCTCTCTGTTGCACGGACTGCCCGTAAGTCTTGAGTTGATCTTCTCGCCACCTCTTTCTATAACTTTGACACGCTGCGCGCGTTCCATTGCCATCGTGCCATCAACACAGCATTTGTGCGTTGCGGATACGAACATGGCAGTTGAACAGCCTTTTACCACTGTTATTTGCTGACATTTGTTTCTCCTCTGGTTTTACGTTGGTCTGTTGATTGGTCAACCACTTAATTTTTATTTTTCTTTCATTCTGTCAAAGGTGTTCATGGCCATACAGATAATTTCTAATCTGTATCTGGCACCGTAGCTTCTGTCTCGCATCCGACCTCTGAAAGTAACTGGGTCTTAAAATTCTTTCTCTGGCAGTTCTTGTGAATTATTTCTCATTACGCTTAGTGCCTGCTTGGTCCGAGCTGTCTGCTTTACTTTGTTGGACATTGTCAGCCTTTTTTATGTTGAGTTGGTTTGTCACGAGTTTGCGTTGGAACTGGTATCTAAGTATTTACTTATGTCGCCACTCACTTCTAGCCTGTGGTTAGTAGTCGCTAGCGCTAGAAGATCAAAAAAGCTACCTAATTTTTATACAGTTTTCCCATTACTTCAGTAGGTATAGTCTTGTTCCTTTTTCCGCTCTTTTCGTTTCTTCTTTCTACAGACTGGTTATTCCAGAACAAGTTTGTCAATGTTTCAATTAGTAAGGCAGGTTGCCAGTTTTCTCCATCGATTATGGTGTCTGCGTTTTCAAATCCTTCATTTGTGGTGTCGTGACGTGTGTATCTTTAGTATCCTTAAGCCAATTATAGCAGCAGAAAAAAAAGGTTTCCAAGAAAATTCGGGTGTCTAGACCCTTAAGTTAAGGGTCTAGACATCCGAATTTTCTTGAAAACGTTTTTTTTGCTGCTATAATTCACATCCCCGCTTGTATCCAGAAGCTATGCTGGTTTGTTTTTTAAGCGGCTTTATTTTATTGCAAATCAAACTTCTAGGGCCAATAATCAGATCCTGCGTGCTGACTGGCCGAAAATCAGTCCATTTACTTCCCATTCAGGACCGGGGAGTTATTGGACCGATTTCTCGTTAATGCAAGCGCGCACAGATAATCGTTTGTTCTCTTTTACTGTTCTAAAACTGAAGCCATGTAATAAACATCTTGACAACCTCATTTGCTCGGTCCGTCCGGGAAAAGGGAAAATATTCACCCTCAGTCTTTCTTTCTTTTTGTACTGTGAAAGACCTCGGGCCAATATTTCCCCAGACCGAGCAAGCGAGGTTATTAAGATATTTTGAGTTGACAGTTCTTAAACACTAGTCTTGCTAATAAGCAATGAATTCTCGTAGTAAGTTCCAGTATTTCAGTTTTTTCTTAAAGCATTTTCCACGTACTTAATTGATTGCAGAGATGATAAACTGTTGAGCTATTCGCTCATTTCAGGTATAATTTACCCTTTAGAGTTTAATCATAACATAACTCTTCTTCTCTTGGTGTAGGGTAACTGGGTTACTGTGTCAAAGTTCACGACCCGCAGTATTTCTCTCACAAGGAAAGTTCTTATGGAGCTCAAACAAGTAAGTTTATTGCTGTGCGTAGAACAAAATGTATAGTGTAAGTTAGTCACTGCAACAACCTTACACTAGCATATATGGTAAGAAAGAGTAAAATGCTTTTGTTTTGTATTTAATGATATACATTTCCCGCAATCTGATTGGACGAAAGAGTCTTTGTAAATCCCAAACAGTGTGATTACAAATGATGCTTTTATTTTGTATTTA
>JAOBAT010000841.1:0-11005 GCA_026413305.1 Hydrozoanthus tunicans
ACCCCGTTTCTTTCTTTCTCCCTCTTTTCTTTCCACCAAAACGCCCACTAAGATTGACTACACTACATTTTAAAAGGTAACATTTTTTATTCGCCAGTTTATCAAGAGAAACCAATGAATACATTATAAAACAACCCACTTCTGGGTGGTTAGGCCTGTTATACAGTCAGTCAGACGGCTTGCGTTTCAAGAAACTGGAAAGCTCTGACAACTGCAGTCACGTCAACTATCAACCCTGCACCTTATTACGTTTTGAGAAAGTCTGTTTTATTTATTGAAACGCAACGCATCCACACTCATAACTTCATATGTTTTCGAAAAGAAATATCAATTCGTTTCAGGAATACAACAACTGTTTGTAGTTCGGCAACTCTTGCGAAACACAAAAATGACTCGAAAATTACTTCAACGCCATCAGTCTACTTTAGGACATAGTCCTCCTTATCTATTCTAAAATATTTTAAATATATGCTCGGACTAAAATAAGCAAATATATGCAACTAGACTGATATGCAACCTGGGCCGGAAAACAAAACTGTTATTGCCAGTAAACAAGTTTGTATTCACTACGAGTATATTCAAAACTGACTGAGAGAAGCCAAAGAACTGCAAAAATCGAGACGGTTTTCGGTGAAAACCGAGAAACTATGGCTCTTAGATTAATGGCCCAAAACTACGAACACCGTAAATACTTTCAAAATAGACAAGTCACCTTTCACCCAACAGCTCCTTCCCGTCCAATTCCTCGATGGCATCTTCCGCATCGCGGCTGTCTTCAAACTCCTTCGGTAGTAATCAAACAAAAAACACTGTAAAATGCTCCAATTCTTCAACTTAAGGATTACACATTCGATATTAATTCGGCCTATTAGTTTACTATCAGAAATTTAGATGTTGGACTATGGGCTGCTTTGCGTCGCGTCGCCTTACCACGAATCCGTAGCCTTTCTTCAAACTGATTTCGCGAATTCGACCATAATCACGAAGAAACTTCTCCACATCCCTTTCCCTTGCATCGAACGATAGCCGGCCAATAAAAACTCGGGACATTCTGCAAATGCTGTCAAATTACCTCTCCGACACAGTTTTGAGAATGAGTTGAAGCACAAAAATATATAAATTTTTCAATACTAATGCAAAGGCGCATGGCACACCTCGTGTTAGGCAAAGCACATCATTTGAAAGTGCTGTTATAGGTATCGTATTAACGTGCATTTCTGGGGGGCCTCATTAAATACTAGCGCTGCATGCTAAGCCTTTTTACATAACCTGGAGTTTTCGGTTACGGGAGGGTTAAAGTACTGGAGATTTCTGGATAACTCTGGAGATTCCGAGACTCAGTCATTGTGTACATTTATGCAATCAAAATATTTGTTTTCGAGCAATTTTAAAAGAATTTAACTTTAATGGCGCTTGGGCCCGTCTCCCGTCAGAACGGCGAGCTACGCCCACAGTCGTGCCAAGCTCACCTGAACCGACTTCAGAACGCCTTTAGCACGGATCTCTAGAAAACGAAGAACTAGAAAGCGACGAATACCTTGAAAACGAAGAACCCCTAGAAATCATATTCGTAAGAGGAAAGAGCGCACGTCTCCTTCGGGAGATTACCGATTGTTTTTATTTAATTGAATTTAGCTAAAATGCCGATGAAATATTATCCATTTTTCCCTGTGCAACCACTGTTTTGAATAATAGCTATGAAAATGTGGTTTTCGTACTTAAAAAGGTTGTCGGGTAGTTTCGTGTTTTGGGTGGTTCAATTTGACAGCACTCTCTTTCGAAGTTTGAGAAAATTAATTAATCACGTATTGTTGCGGGGATGATTCAATTATGAAACATTTACAGAACAAATTCCCGACACCTGTTTAACAAACATCCGACTTTTGTCAATTAGCTGCGAAAATTCGCCAATAAAAAACATACCTTAAAAAACTCTTTAAGTGAAGTATAACAATTAAAACATGGCAGGCATTAAATAACTTTGATCTTTTTCAATACACATTACTTCAACTTTTATTCGACAACTCTGCTTGGGCAAATACACATTAAACAGTTCATTTCGTCTACCAAAACTTTGGCTTAACAAGTTCTTTAGCTACCTATCTCTCCAACTTCTACACACAGTATTGGCAAAAAAACAAAGTTTTAATATAAAAGACTAAAAAAGCAGTTACACTAGTTAGGGTTTACTTGTTGCCTTGTCATGACTTAAACTGAAACATATTTCTCTTATCTCTCCTCCAAATACTCCATTTAACTAAAATTAAAAACCCCAACCATTAGCACTCAGCATGCTTTCCAATACAGACAGTCCAACCAACCCAATTTAATCACAATTATCCTGTTTTTGCTTGTAACTCGACAAAATGATCGGGATAGGAAAAATCCTGATTTTGATTCATGTTGTGATATTTTTGTCAAATTCAATGGACAGTTTAAAAACAGATACTTAGAATGTAAACGTGAGCAAGGAAAAAGCTCTAAGATCAACTAAAAAGATGGAATTATTATATAGCTACTTTGATCGTGTCAACCCTTGGTCAAAAGTTCCAAACATATTTGCTTCCATGAAGGGCTAATGATGAAAAACCCTTTGTCAAGCAAACACAATAATTTGCTCCCACATGGACTAATGATGGTGATGATGATGAAACCCTTTGTCAAGCAAACACAATAAATTGCTCCCACATGAGCTAATGATTGTGATGATGAGAATGAACCCTTTGTCAAAGCAAACACAGTAAACTGAACTGCTAATGACGATGATGAAAACTTTGTCATAGCCAAGACACTAATTTGCCCCACTCAAGGGCTAATCATGATGATCATGAACCCTATGTCAAAGCAAGTAGTTTGCTTCCATGAAGGGCTAATGATGGTGATGCTGATGATGAACTCTATGTCAAAACAAATAATTTGCTTCCATGAAGAGCTACTGCTTGACATGTAAGCAGCCTGTAACATCCAACTCGAAAGATTTTCGTTTATCAAATTTTTAGTTGATTTTAGGCTATTTTCCATCTGACAGTTCAAAGAGAAAAATAGGTAAATAGCAAGTCTTACTAAAATAATATCAAGTTACTATCAACTATCACTTAGTTCTTCTTGCAGTAGGAGTGTGAGGAAAGAATAAAGATGGCAACCGTTTTTAAGTCACTCCTATGTAGCAAGAAAGTATCACTATGTAGATGCGAGGAGCTGAGTATCATTTTACACTAATGTCACAAATAAAATAAACAAGCAAACATCTAGGGAGTGTGGGCTTTAACAGGGACCAAGTTGTTTGGAGGTTAAGAAATTTCCTGTTCTGGAAAGTGTGACTGCTCTCTCACAGGGCTCTTGGATTTGGACCGTGATGGAGATCTTGAGCAAGACTTGGATTTTTCAGAAGCTGCTCTTTCTTTGGCTGGGGAAGGAGAACGGCTTCTTGACTTGGACATTGACTTTGATCTGTCAATGAAATAAATCCGGGTTACAAAAATAATAATAATAACAACAATAATAATAATTTTATTAATCTCCTCAAATAGGCATTTCAGCTTAATATTTTATGTCAAATTTCAAAACAAAATAGACAGCTAAAATACATTTCAAAATTCTTTTTAACTTTTACTTGAAAGGAATCCTCTACTATATATTATTATTGGTCTCAAAGGAAAAGGTCTCAAGTTTGATATTTTTTTTCACAAATCAAAATGGCCACACGTGGGAAATTCAAACAAAAGAATGAATCTAAAAATGAATAAGCCCCCGGAGGGTTTTTAGAGTGTTAACAGAGTTCCACTGAAATGATCAAGAAAAATTACACTGATAACAGAGAATCATGAAAGAATGAAAACTGAATCAATATCAGCAGCAGTTAAAAAGAACATACAGTTGGACCCCAATAGTTCAAAGTCTCAAGGGAAAAGGGAAATTCAAAAACACACTGTGAACTGTTTAAGAAAATTATTATAAAGAAATTAAGGAGCTGTGAATTGTTTTCATGTTGAAATATGAACTGTTTTAGAATGTAATTATTTGATATACACCAATTTCAAACAGAGCCTGTTCTTTCTAATTCAGCCTGTAACTTAACTTCAAATTATCGGGGTAAGAACAGAAATTACTCGAATTAAGGTACAATTCAAATTATCCGAGGTAAAATGACTAAGAGAAGCGGGGCAAAACCAATGGAAACAAACTTTACTTCAAATAGGCAATGATTTAGAACTATCGGAATTTGAATTATTAGGGTCCAGCTGTATATTATTTTGTTTCACTTTCTATTTTCATCAGACATATTAATTGTACAACACTAGGTTCCAAAAACTTCTCACAAACAAAAGTAAATGTCTTTAACTGATATCTCAAACACTGATAATTTTTTTTAAAAGAACATTTAATCAAACCTTGAATGGCGCCTTGGTGACCTTGATTGGGAGCGAGATCTAGATCGTGTCTTTGGGGAATGAGACCGTGATCGCCTCTTTGGGGAGCGAGAATGCGATCTCCTCTTTGGGGAGCGAGAATGTGACCTTCTTTTCGGGGTGCGAGAACGAGACCTCCTCCTTGGTGAGCGGGAACGAGAGCGAGATCGCCTCTTTGGCGAATGAGAACGTCCACGATCCTGTTGTAAGAAAAAGGAGAGTAAAGACCCAACTTCAAGAAAATCAATTGAATTGAGAACTTTTTTGTTGATTCATGGCCGCATTTTAGGGGGAGTTGGTTATGACATCATTCATGGACATCTCTGGATCAAAACATAGCAAGATGTTCGCGAATGAATCAGAGATTTTTGATTCAGAAGTAGATTCCAATCCTTCATACAGTTCTCAGACGTCACAACCCAGTCCCCAAAAATTTTTTGAAAAGTACTTTAAATTATATATAAAATGATTGATCTCAAAAAAGTTCTTAGCATTATATGCATTTTAAAACAACGAAAATATTCAGGAAATTTTTCAATGGATTATAGAATAATTTTGTGAAAAGAAAAAATTCCAAGCTCCCAAAACTTATGAGAAGTCAAATTTTGAACTCAGTCTTATCCAAAACTTAAACAGTAATGGCACATGATTTCAAGTTCTCACAACAAATGGTTGCAGTATTGGCAGTAAATTGCAGTTACACTGACCTCAAATATTCTGATCTTCCTTCCATTTAAGTCACTTTCATCCAACTTTTTGATGGCATTTCTCATGTCTTCGTATGATGCGAATTCAACCACACTGAAATCAATAAGGCAAAACATTCATATACCTATGGAATCTAGCCTCTTTAAAGCTTCTTTAAATTGTGTCTGTGTTGATTTACAAAAATCACTAAAATAGAGCTAGAGCTTGCTATGATCCCAGATGAGCAATTGTTCTCTCTCACAATCACTTTTGCAAAATTGACCTGAAAAGAGCAATAAGTCACTTAGTTATCTACTAAAATTGCCTGCCTAATTGGAGAATTTAAAAGTCACCAGTTTTGAATAGAATTTAAATAATGTAATAACTAAGAAGGAAAGCAGCTAATGAGCTATGTAAAACTGTTGTCATCTATGTGAACTTAGAATTCAAATCAGCAAATAAAACTTCCATGTCAAAGTATGATTTTTAATTTAAAAAAAGATAGGAATGTAAATTTTGACCGAGCAGGCTAGGGGCTGGTAGCCTGTAAGTGAGTTGTGTGGATTTTGTTTAAAAACATTCATTTCTATTAAAATAGATAACAAAATTTTCGTTTCAAATGATTTCAAGATATTATTCGTTGATTTAATTTTTATCAACATGACGATTGTAGCCACAATCCATGTTGCTTTGAGTATCATATAAAAATTGTTTCTGCCCTATGCCTCATACTACATCATACGCCTCCTGCAATGACAGCATTGTACGTTTCATGCCAAAAAAAACAGGAGCTTAGAAACGGTTTTATTTTCTATAGAATTACTATTACTAATCTTTTTCGTCCAAATTCTAAAAAACAAGCTTTATAGGGACTTTAACAATAAACTCACCCTTCTCCAACTCTTTGCTTGTGTGCATCTGCATAAGTAACTTTTCCTGCCTGTCGCAAGTAATCCTTCAGATCCTAATAAATATTAAAACATATTAAACAATCAATTTTTCAAAGGTTAAAAAAAGAAAACTTTACAACAATAGACCCATGATCACATTTTCAAACAAAATGAATAAGTTATTTTCATTCTACATTTATTTAGCATTATCAACTCTGGTTGTTGCTGAGCTATTCCCATGAATCAGATGAATTAATCATTCCTTCACTTTTTCATCAAACTTCTTTAGAACTGTTACATCACCAAAACTTAGTGTCAGGGTTGTGAATAGAAGTCAGCATTCCCAAATGGCAGAAGTCTGCCTGTTGTTCTGACAGAGGTAGCTGCTGGTAGGTTTGTGCAATTTCTTTTGACTTAAAAATGATGTGCCTGTGAACATAAGTTATGGTGACTTGTTGATAAGTTTCAAATGCCTGTTGAACTTTGTACTAGAACCCTGCAGTATGGCCTCTTTTTTTAAATGGAAATTTTTTTAGAATAAATCAACTTTGGCCAGCAAACTCTAGAAAAGTAGTTAATTTGAATAACAACAATTGTGTAGTTCCAGAAAATGACCAGACCCCCACCACAGAGGGAATTGGAAATTCTGGAGGGGTGGGGGATCAAAGGCCCAGGAAATTCCGAGGGGGGGTTTCAAGATAAAATTCATTTCCAGATGGTTGGGAAAACAATAGATTTTCTCGTGAATTCATACAACTCCACAAAGACCCTTTACCAATATTTGCGAGGTATTGAAGTTGAAGAATCTATGTTTTTCTAACTGCTCTGCTGTTAAAAAAGTGTTTTTTGTTAACTTATAAGTTTTTCGGAAACAAACAAGCAATACAACAAACACCTGCTTGAAAACCCACCATTACTCGTCACCAGTCTTTTACAATTCAAATAACAGGAGTGTTTACCTGACACAAAAAGGCAGCAGCTTCCCAGTATGACCAAAACAATCCTGACAATAACTTTGCTGGCATGGTAAGAATTTGAAAGGGCTAAACAGAGAGCCAATATGCATGATTCGGATTGAATGACCAAAACTGAAATGCATGTGTTATTAGAACATTGTGTTGGGATTTATTTAGGGTTTAAAAAGACTGTTTGTGGTAACCAGCTTGTTATGAGTATTCAACGATCAATTGGTTCAAGAAACTGGACTGTACTGTCGTTGAACAAAGTGGCAAATCACTTAAATTTTGTTGCAACAGACTGAGTCGAAATATGATAAAATAAGGACATGAGTTTAACTTATAGCTCTTTTTGCTTTTCTTTCTTATTGATTGTAGTATTTTTGACATTTGCTGATGATTATGCTTTTATTTCATGTTTGACAATGAGTTGGTTTCATCATGCAGAAAACAAGAGCTTGACGTGTGAAAAGCAATCTCCCTTCAAATTCTTGCAATAAAGTTTTGTTTAAGTTTTATTCTTGATCTTGTATGAAGATATTTATTGATTGATTTTTTTTGCTGTTACTTCTGTAGTTTTAGAATTGTCAGTGATTTGAGTGGACAAATGCCTGCCTAACGAAACAAGGCTTTGAACTTCATCTTTGACCTATTCTAAGCCCTCTAAAATACATTTAAATTAAAAAAAGAAAAGTTTCTGGAGGGTGCCAGTATATCTATGGAAATTCCAGAGGGGTAGGGGGTAAGCAGTTCCTGGTGGAAAATCTGAAGGGGTGAAAGGGGGGGTCTTGTTTGAAATTCCCTCTGTGGTAAGAGGTCTGGATATTTTCTGGAATTACACATTTCTTGCTTATACTTAATTTTTACAATATTTATCTGCATTTTGGCAGCAAATAACCTTGACCATTTGCTGCATATTATCAAACTAAAACTTTTTGTTAAACAGATTTTGTATTCTGCACTTTGCTTACTTAATATGATACAAGACCTCACAAAGCTGCTGCTCCATTGATAAAGAAAGCACATTGTCACCTTACCTTGCTTTTAGTAACCACTAATTCAGATAATTCACACAGACAAGTGCTCAGAGTCTGGCAATTTAGCTTTTATCGCTCCTTCACATCAATGGATTGCGCACTTAGGAAACCTCATCAAAAGATATCATCCCCACACGGGTGAGCCATCATCACATTGCATGATGATCTTCTCATAGCATTTAGGGCAATTGTAAGGGTTAAAACTCACTAGACCACCTTAAGAAGGCTTATTTGGCCTGTCAACATGAAAACAAAGTTTTAAACTATGATAGCTTGTTGCAGTTACCCATCCACAGTTTAATGTAATGATGTGCTGACTATCTGACACACTTCCCACCACAATCAATGTGCGAGTTGCCAGTGCTTGTTCATATTTTTTCTACCCAATAACAAGCAATTGGGATTGTGTTTATAATTTAGTTGTGAGAAAAGCTTCTAACCAAAACTAATGCTTAAAATAATTTCTAGTGTGAGCCCTCAATCCATCTTAGATTTTAAAAACTTTCCCAAACAGCTTTCACAATATCTTCCTTTACAGACTTTCATTATTGTAAGTCTACAAATGAACTTCAAAATGGTATTAATAGATAATAGACTGATACAAGTATACTAAGATAAGACATGGTTTTTTAACTACAGTTGTCAGTTTAGCTTTTCATGCATTCAATACTTTTCATTTAAACAGTTTAGTTTGTAGATATTCAGGTAAATCATCAAGCTGCAACAAAATTAATTTGTCACTAACTGCATAAGTTGAAAGAAAGAATGATAGCTTAATTATTGTCAAACTGTTACACTTAAACTGTTTACATGTAAAAATCATTAAAATAGCTCTAAGAAATTTACACATACCTGCCAACTGGTTCGACTGGATAGGTTTTCGACCAGAACTCTGTATTCCGTTCTTACTGGAGGCCCGTACTTTCCACCCCCACCCCCTCTGTCAAAAGCAGTATACAAGGATAGTTTAATAATCATGAATTTAGGATGTTTCCTTGACATAATCATCGTACATGTCTTTTCAATCTAAGAAGTTTTGTTAAAACTTTAACCTCTCCAAAAGAAAGTCAGGTAGTATTATTATTACAAATTTATGCTGTTATCATTGAAACAGCATGTTTTATCCACTAATCATCTTATATCATTATAGTTATTCAAAAACTTATCAGTATTGCTAATTCGGCTTTTCATATTTTGTAGTTAACTAATTATACTTAATCAAGAATAATCCACAGTTTTCTTTGTAACACTTTTGGATTGTTTGAAATTTTCAGCAGTTTTGTTTCAGATTTTTGTAATTCCCCTTAATTAAGTTTCACCAAATATAAATGATAAACAAGCCATTAGTTTGCTTTAACATAGCTACAGCTCAAATTTAAGAGCAGGATTCCTTAGGTACAACTTCAATAATACTTTTTACACTACAACTTCAAAAAAGGCTTACAGTTAACATAAAATATACGGTCCTTGAAACAACGCAAGATGCAACTTTGACAAAACAATTCAGCTTTAACAAAGGCAACTATGGGAGTTAAATTACCTTCCTCTTCCTCCAAATGAACTTCGACCACCATATCTTCCTCCTCCAAACCCGCCACTATCTCTCTTGCGACCTCGAGCAAACTCCAATAAGACCCTGAATCAAAAAGAGCTCTCTTAGAACATAATGTTGTACCTTAGCTGTGAACTGTTTTTGTTTCATCCAAAGAGCAGCATGTGAAACAAAAAATAAAGTGGTCCAGTTATGTAGCACTTTTTAATCTCTGTAAAATGCCACACTAACAAAACAAATTGTGTTAGATGCCAAAAGTAACATACATGAACCACTTAGATGGGTGCAGCTGCCAGAGATTATTTTATAAGCTCCAAGTCAGCTGGGGTTAAAATGGCTTTTATAAAATACCATTGAGTACTTTCTGTGCCAAAATAAACTGAGGAGGAGCGGAGGGTGAGAAATTTATTAAAAGTTTAATAAACTTGAAATTTCTGAAAATTTTAAAACAAGACAACAGAGACCAGCAAAGATATGGATAAATTAATTGAATTCTAAACTTAAGATTCCTGTTGCTTGTGCTGTAATCCAAACAAAACCTGGGAAAGATGAACAGTAAAATTTATATGTGGGAACTTCGACCACTTGATGATCATACCAGAACTTGAAAAACTAATAAATGGGAAGTCCTAATAAGCCCTGGGGGGAATGGGGAGCTTACTGCATCACTTTATTTTTTACTTTGCTTGCTGCTCTTTGGTTTCAGAAAAACATTCCATGCTGCTGCTCAGTACATCCGGGGAGGGGGGCTAGGGGGCTGTGCTCCTTATCTTTGGGTGGTAGGTATGACCACTGAGTTCTTAGGGGTTGAAATTTTTTAGGGGTTGTTAAAAAGTGCCTTTGTTAAACCAAGAGTCTGTTATTTTTTACGGTTGAAAACGTGAAGCCGTTGGAAAGCTTGCAATCCCAGGTTTTAGTAAATTTGCATCAAGAAGTCAAAAATCCTTTGGAGAACACCCTATATGTGCGCACCTTTAATTACTGCATATCATATGTGGAACGACACAAGTGATCCTAATGCCAACCTGCTAGCTATCAAGGGAAAAGTCAGCTTTCAATTGGTGTTTTTAGGGCAATTTTGACACCAAAAGGTTTTTATAGGGTATTTTGGGGACTTATCCGAGAGTCATTACCAGAGTGCCCCCCCCCCCAACCTCCGGGATACTTATGTGTGACCCTTATTCCTGTATGAGTGCTGATACTGCTGCTAATCAAATATTGCATAAAACTTACAGTGGATTTCACAAAACTTTGGCCGGGCGATTTCGAAGTTAGTTGAGAAACTGGGAACTATGTTCACAAGTTGACAACTGCTTGTCGAATTTATGATGGCCTGAGTCGAATTACACCTGCAATGTCTCGAAATTTTTTCAGGCACTGTGGGTATATTTTGTGAGTGTAATCAATACTCAACATCGTTTTTCCACTTTTATTTCAACTGATTTGTAAATGTATTGTACACTCAAGACTTTAC
>JAOBAT010000852.1:0-11003 GCA_026413305.1 Hydrozoanthus tunicans
GCCTGCCTGAAATGAGGTGGTTGACATCACTCTTACACAGGCCATGACAATAGGACGAAATTCTTCGTCCCAAAAATGAGGCTAGTGGGTGTTTGAGTTGTCGAGTGTTAGCAACTTACATGTCGAGTTTGTGAACAATATTTTATAGATCCCAGGACAGTTGGCGATGGCTGCGAAGCTCAAAAGGGAAATGCAGTTGAAGATTCTGGTAACAGAGCGATTAAGAATTTTACCTATTATGTATCTTTATCATTGTTACTACGTTAGTTATTTGAAACATCTCTATTAGGGAAGAAGTCAAAACAATGGTATTTTTAAGGAACCCAATTTTGTCTGGGAAGGTGGTGAATGGCGGCACATACCCCCTACCCACCCCTCCCCACTTTTTCAGAGCTCAATTTCTCAAAACCTGTTTTTGGGGTATCGGTTTTTATTGTATTATGGACTCCTCTCTCCACAAAGAAGGCGTTGGTACAAGCATTTTATCAATATCTATTTTATTGAACATGATATTTGCTCCTGAAATTCAGCATTTTGGAAAAAAGGTGGTGGGTGGCGGCACATAATACCCCACCCCCTAAATTGGGTTCCTAGGAAGTACCATTGTTTTGACCTTTTCCCTTATTACAACGAGTTTCATTATCATATCTAATATTATTATTGTGACTCGTCTTTATTACACAAACAATAACTTCATCTTCACCATTATCGTTATCATTATCATCGCCATCATCACCACTATCATCATCACCTCTATCATTATCATTATCATCACAACTATTATCAAAATCATAATCATCACTATCAACACCATCGTCATAATTATTATCATCATCATCACCATCATCATCATCTCTATCATCTTCATTATCATTATCATCATAACCGTTATCAAAATCATGGTCATCACTATCAAAACCCTTGCCATCAATATCATCACCATCATTATCACTTCTGTCATCATCAATATCATCGTCGTTATGGTCTTCATCATTATCGTAACCATTAGTATCATCAACACTTTCACCGTCATTATCATCATTACCATCTTCATTATCGTCACCGACACCGTCAAAATTATCATTATTGCAGTTTAAGCCTTTCGTTTAGTACGGTAACAATTATGTTTCGGGGTTTTTTTTAGTGGAATAAGAAAGGATCGTTTTTAGTGTTTGAATAATTAGCTTGTCTATCATCCTCCTCACTCTTTGTCTTATTTTTAATGTCAGGTTATCTGGTCCCAATAGTGGCGCAAATGAGCATAAAAGAGCGAGGCAAGTACTTCAAGGATAGGAGAAAGGCCCCATCTGTATTTCCAACTCGGTTTTTGCTGTCTAGTTGTGTGAAGTTTAACTACATTGTTGTCTTTTTGTCATCCCTGTGACATCTCAAGTTGCTGACGGTCTTGTATTTTACTTGCCTCGGCAGATCAAAGATCTCAGTTCGAAGATCACACATACGTTAACATTGAGTATCTACGACAAGCGCAAGGTGTGTCAATGCATCTGTTGTTATCGATCTATCTGTCCATCTGCCTATCCATTCTTCCATCCTTATATCCATCCATATTTGTCTGTCTATCTATCTTCTATCTATCCATCCATCCCTCCATCCATCCATCCATCAATCCGTCCGTCCGTCAGTCCGTCCATCCATCAATCCATCCGACCATCCGACCATCCATCCATCCATCCATGTGTCTGTCTGTCTGTCTACAGTTTATAGCCTTGCAATTGTTATGATTTGTCTATCTATCTTTCAATCCATCCATATCAAGATCTGTCTGCCTGTCTAACTATCAAGTTGTCTTCCTGTCTGTCCTCCTGAGGAGCTCTGGAAAAAGTTATAGTACTTCATACTTTCCCGATTTTCTCATCTCGTTTAGCGACTGGCCACGCGCCACGGTCCAGTGCCGCCGCCGCCCCGTATGAGAATCTGCCGAGTAAAGATAAAGGTACGTCTGGAAACAAGAGCATGATATACTGACAACGAATAGAGCAGTAACAATAACAACAATGATAAATATGATGAAATAATAATATTGATAGTAATAATAATAATGATAATGACAGTGACAATAGTAAACAGAATGTAATTATCGCGATGTCAATAGTAGCGATGAAATTGAATGGATGATGTGAGAAAGTTACAATGGTTTGGCGTAATGTGTACAATTAGTAATGACTACAATGAATACGGCGACGACGAAAATGATAATGATGATAATCAACAGTAATGACTGTAATTACTAACGATATGAATATCAAATGATGTTTGTAATGATAATGGAGTGTTCAGCAAGACACAGCGACAACGATTAGTTGTTAAAAGCAATAACAACAATTGTGACCATGACTGAGACCCGAGAGATGAATAAGTTTTGATTTAGTGGATAGTGGATGATGATGCTAGTAATGTGATGGTGATGTTGTTGATGATGATTGCGGACACGAAGGTGATGAATGGATGTTGGTGGCCATTTTGACAATAATTTTCGAGTATTGTTGACGACCACCGTGATGATGTTGATGATGATATTAGTGATGGTGGTGGTGATGATGATAGCGGACAAGTTCGTAGTGATGCTAATGGAATTGTGGCGATGGTGAGGCAGTTGACAATACTTTTGGAATATTGGTGATGGCCATCGTGATGATGTTGATGATGACGGTATTAATAGTGCTAATGACGATGAAAATGATTTTGATGTATTGGTGATGGCTACCGAGTTGATGGCGGTGATAGTAGTGATAATGGTAATGATGTTGGCGGACACTTTCTTGATGATAGTGACGGTAAAGGTGATGGTTGAATGGTGGTGTAATGTTGGTGACCAGAGTGTTGATCATGGCGGCAATGACGATAGTGACAGCCATGTTAATGGTGATAGCGAAAGCATTGATGATGATGTTGGTGATTGGTAGGCAACGATGATGTTGATGGTAACATTGCTGATGGTGTGATGACGTAGTGTTGGTGGCCAGAGTGATGATGATGGTATCGACAACGACGCTAATGATGGTCATGTTTATGATGGTGGTGGCAGCAGTGGTGATGATGTTGGTGATTGGTAGGCGGTGATAGTGATGGTCCAGGTGATAATGATGGTGAAGATAGTCGTAACTGTCGTTGTTAGGCATGCAGTGGCGGAGAAAGTAATGGTGATGATGATGAAGAAGACGTAGATAGTGATGATGGCGGTTTTGAAGATAGTGTGATGATTTTGATTAAGAGAGTGAACTTGATCTTGTTCCCTCTTTTAGTCGCAGACGATGCTCCTCCCCCGCTCCCAAGACGGCAGCCAACAAACACTTCCGCCGGCTCGCACTCCTACTGCAACATCCCTCCCCGTCAGAATCGCATCGAAGAAGGTAAAAAATTTTTCAATTCTCAGTTGTTAAGGAAACATACGTACAATATTACCAACTAGTGGCCATTGGTCATCTTTGAAGCTTTCGTTTTCTATTGAGTAGGCCATGTTCAGGGCCGAAACGAACATGATATTGTAACAGCTTTTTCTACTGTGTTTACATTAGTGAAAACAGTTTCATCTTAAAAGGCTAAGTGATGCTGAGCCACCTTGAAGGGTAAGCTTGGGTGAGAAAACAACCTGCTTACTAACTTAAGGCCTTAAAGTTCCTCGCTGGAGGTTAGGCCATCGACCAAAGATTTCCACCTTCAATTTTGAGCCCTCTTCTCACGCTCTCCCCAGTGATAACTATTGTCCTTCATTTCTCCACACTCCGCTTCCACGTGTTCTCAGGTCTTCCACGCTTGCGCTTACAAGAGGGGTTCCGTATGAGTGCCTGCCTGGTGATGTTAATCCTAGGTTTTCTCAGCTTGTGGCCTTACCTCTTCCATGTATCTGCAATTTCACTGGCTACTGGATGGTCCTCGATGAGGGAATAAAGAGACCTTTGTAGAATTAGATTTCAATGCACCCCTGGCGCTTGATGGAATCGTAGTCATCAATTCTTCCACTGCAATCGACCGAAGCGACCTTTTTGACTTAAGGAGGGAGGGAGAAGTTGACACGTGCTCTTTAAAGTTTCAAATTGATCCTAGTCAGGACGGAACTAAAGAGATTTATGGTTTCTTTGAAACTTATTGTCACAATGTACGTTTTAAAGCTGTGATTTATAAGGTGTAAAGGTGCTAATCAAATTTATTAAATGGTAACTCTGATTTTCGGTCGATATCCAAAGTTCCAGCGTTCTGATTGGCTGAACTTAGGTCAATAAGCTACCGTACAGCCTTTTTTTGAGTTACGGACTTCAAAAGTCAAAACAATGTCCGGTGAATTTTACTATCCGCTCGAAAATACAAGTATTGAAGATTTAAAACAGCGCAACTGACCCGAGAAAAGTTCTACAAGAGACGTCAACTGAAAATAACAACCAGAAAGGTAAAGCAGTGACTGAAAACTTTCAGCGAATGGAGAAAGTCGTTGACTCGTACTCGGCAAAACATTGAGGAAAATTTAGGAAATCCAGGAAATAAATGCTTTTTGATAAAAAAATCTTTATAACCTCGTTTTTCTCGGTTATTAAGATGTTTTGCTTTTATATCTGTAGATGGTCCGCCATTACCGCCAAGACGGGGCAAGAGCTTGATGCAGTTACACGGATATGAAAACATGCCTCCGAAGCCAGGTAACAAGAGTTCTGTGGGAGTTCGAGCCTATTTGCTATCTATGTCGTGTTAACGAAGCCCAAAAAGGCCGAAACAGCTGTCCACGGCTGCTAATTTTCAGGCTCAATCTGTTTGTTAGGGTCCAGTACAGGCTATGGTTCCTTTTGATCTGTTAGACCTCCTTGCCATTTTAAAGGCTATCTCCACATCTTAAAACAACTGATTTTTCATCACAGGCCAGATCCCAGGATTGCAACGCTTACACTTTTATTTATATCTTTCTGTGGGAATTTTGTCGGCGGCGCAGTGGCCGAGCGGTTAGCACATTCGACTCGTAACCCTAGGGTCGCTAGTTCAGACCACTGTGTTGTGTCTTTGAACAAGACACTTTACATGACTTTGTTCCGGTCGTATCAGCTGTATAAGTGAGTACCAGTTCTGCTGGGGGCCAACCTGCGATAGATTAGTGTCCTGTCCAGGGGGAGTCAAAGACTCTCATCCGCTTAACACTACAGAAACCGGAGACAAGTGCCAGCCCTATGAGCCACTTGGGCTCGAGAAAGGATTTAGCTTAGCTTAGCTCTGTGGGAATTTCAGCCTGTTTGTTTGCTACACCGTGCTGATAAGGCCCAATAAAGCCAAAGAATGTCTCCATGCAGGGGCGTTCACAGGATTTCTAGGAGGGAGGGGGGGGGAGGTCCAAATTGGTTCCAACGAAAACGGTTGGTCTAAAGTCGTTACATTACGTAAACGCAATTAGGTACCACCGTGACGTTCACTGTACTTATTGTAAGCATAGAACAAAACGAAGAATTTTAGGAATGGAGAATCCATTACACTCTTGCTAGGATAAAATAGGAGAGAGAGGCGGGGGAGGGGGAGGGGGCTCCTTAGCGCGAAAGGGGGGGGGGGTTCCAGAACCCCTGGAACCCTCCCCTGGCTACGCACTTGCCACGGCAGCTATCATTCAGACTCAAACTATTTTGGGGATCCAGTACAGGCTTTAATTCCTTCGGCGGCGTTCGGCCTCGATACCGTTTTACTGGCTGTCTCTGTATTACAGGGTTCGTACGGGCCCTGAAAACCCTGGAAAATTTTTGAAGCCCTGGAAATCCCTGGAAAATTACATAGAATCTTATTGAAAAAACTAGATTTCCCAAATGATGCATTTTTCTTTTCATTTCAAGTAACAACTAAGACTTTCAACTTAATTTTTGCATGTCGTTGTTTTATTAAGTCCAATGAATACAAAATTTCATGACATTAACTATTAAAACGTTGTTTAAACAGGCGTGTTTGAACGTTATTGTTTTCATTCTGGGTTTAAAGAGTCCTGGAAAAGCCCTGGAAAAAATGAAAAAACAGCCTTGGAAGATCCTGGAGTTTTGAAATTCTGAAGTTGTATCAACCCTGGTCTTATTGTTAGCTTGTATGTACAACACTACTGTCTTTTAACCAGAGATCTACGTCAGGGTCACTTAAAACAAAGTTCCATTAACATCCATCAGTTATTAAAAAACAAAGCTTGTCTGAGTGATGTTTTTTCCTGTCTATTAACATTGCAGGCCAACCAGTTCGTCGCTGGGAGTCCGCCAGAGACGCTGAACCGCCGCCAAGAAGGCGACCACACCCAACTCGCTCAGCCACCTTGCAACATGTTGATGTACAAGGCTTGCAATCCGTCATGCCACGTGCTAAATATTACTGACTTGCTCACGGGATGATATAACGCGTTACACAACGCTTACCACCAAGATAGAAGATCGGTGGCTACACATTTGTATTAGCTAAATTGTCACGTGGCTGAACTATGTCACGCAATCACATCCATTAAACTTCAAGTATCGCTCACTTGTTAAGGAACAAAAAAGACAGACATACCAGAAACCGAAGATAGTTCTTTCTATCTGCCACAGAACTTCGTTGCCAATTCGAGAAATAATTTAAGGCCGCTGGTAACCGGCGTCGTTTATGAAATTAACAAGCCAACCTCTAGTTTTACAACCAACAAGCTTTGGTAAAAGTTTTACACGAGCATTGTGTCTTGGACACACACTGTCCTAGAAAATCGTACTATGCACACGAATTTAAAAGGTTTGAACAGAACAAGGGACGTCGCTCAGAGTTAATTTGTAAAGTATTTGAGTCTCGCTGCAGATCTTTGTCTGCATGTTAAAGAGAAGCTATAATCAAGACTTCAAGAAGACTACGACACAACTGCTATGCAGCTAACAGACGTATTCAGCCAATTCGTTTTCAATTATGATAAACGAAATTCACAATGGTTTTTGTTGTCAATTCCAGGCTCTCTCGAAAAGAGCCTCGTAATGAAATTAATCTATGTTGGTGTTTTCTTCGTTTCCGCTGAATGAATTGAGTTTCACCCATATCATAGCCAGAACATTTTGATAAAAACAAAGACATTGTTAAGAAAAAGTATTGTTCGAAGTAGCCTGAATAAGATAAGTTGATTATATTACAAAATTAGTTTCACAAAATTACCAATAAAAAATATACAACAATTGTCAGCTCTCGTCTCTGTTTTTCGGTTTTCTCTTTTCTTACTCCACGGGGGAAAAATATTGGTATAAGGTGTAACACTGATGATAAGTCATGGTGTAAGGTACATCACTGATAATAAGTCATGGTATAAGGTACATCACTGATAATAAGTCATGGTATAAGGTACATCACTGATAATAAGTCATGGTGTAAGGTACATCACTGATAATAAGTCATTATATAAGGTGCAACACTGTTGATAAATCATGGTATAAGGTGCAACACTTAATAAGTCATGGTATAAGGTACATCACTGATAATAAGTCATGGTATAAGGTTCATCACTGATAATAAGTCATGGTATAAGGGAAAGCACTATATCCCAATGGGTGAAACCAGAATCGGTGTTTTGAGTCAGTGGCTCTGTTCAATAATGACCGAAGACTAGTAACTAGTTTGGTTAATCATTCACAAGTCCGTCTTTACGGAATCTGTGCCAGACAAGTGCGCTTTTTTGGTCAATACCGAATTCCTGGTCTCAGTCATTTGGATACTCTCCTATACATTCGATTAATCTCTTACAAGACCCTCTATAGACCAATCTAAGTAGTCCAGGTTTCTGGTTTCAACCATTGATATCACGTATCTTCTTAGTAGATCCCAATGGCTGAGACCTGCAGAAATTCGATACATACGGTGGCCGACAAGTGTCAGCAAAAGTTTGCGAACATCCCGGAAAAAGTTTGAAAACACGGCTCCCCAAATCTCACGGCAAAAGTTTCTTGACGCCACCGCACGGCAAAAGTTTGTGAACGTCACGGCAAAAGTTTGAGAAACGGAGGAAAAAATGTGACAACGGCGGCGGAAGTAGGCTAGGCTAGTTGTTTCTTTGCCTTTCTTTCTTCTTTCTTCTTTTCAATGTGAAAGCTAACCTCTGGAGTGATGTCTTTTTTGGTTTGCTAAAAAAATACAATTTATTTCGGTCTTCTTATGCTGGTTGCATGCAGCCAAGGCCAGACCGAGTTGTTTATGGTGGAATCTAAGCAGTAAAAACAAAATTAGTTTCCAGTTATGACCGCAACAAATGTTTGAAATTTTTTTCTAACTGAGAAATAAGAAGAGTTAATTGAAAATCTCAGTCAGTAGCTTTCACGCGCAAGGCAGTTAGCTTTGTTAATTTTTTTTTTAATGAAAACTGAACAGGCTAAACACAAACACGGTGTCAGTGAAACAAAAGTTTGAGTAAACCCAAAAGTGGTGTAATTGAAGATTTTTTGAACCAGCAGTTTTTAAACACAAGCAATGGCAGTAATTTTGGTAGTTTTACACTCATGATCAGGAAAGCTCCGTATGCTTAATAATGAATAGCAAGGTTATGAAATGGTCGCATGACAAATCAAATTACGAATTATAAAGTAGTTCAAGGTAAGTGTTGCTTGATCTGTCTAAAGGGTTTTTGTTGTTTTTATGCAAGTTGCAATCAAGGAAACGAGAATGATTCGCATTTCGCAGAACTTTTTCTAGATTTGCGAAAAAGTTCAGCCAAATGCGATCCATCCACTAATTGTGGATCGTAAAATCAGTAGTTGCATGCAACGGAAATGTACACCAGTTCCGTGCACAGTACTGAGTTTTTATTGTTTATAATATGAGTATATCAAAAATATATTTACAGTTAACCCGCTGGATTTTCAAATATGTTTGACTCTGAGAGGTTCTGGCAAAATTGGCAGCAAATGGGCTTTTACAGTTTTCGTTTATTTAGCAGACATACTGATCAATAAAACATTTGCCAAAGTTTACTTCTCGCCGCCAAAACCCGTGGTGATCCAAAACCAGCATTTCGATCTTCGTTTGGAGGTTCAGTGAGAATGTCATATACTTTGTATAAATCGACTACATGATTTGGGTTCACTAAAATTTGCACTCTAAGATACTTTAACAACCCAAAATAAATAATGTGTTGGAGCTATTAAATGTGCTCAGTGGCCACTTAATATCGAGATGTGAAAAAGCTTCGTTTGAAATAAAAATACATACCAAAAAAAAAAAAGAAAAAACTTAAAATTAATGAAAAAGCAGGTAAACTAACTAGCCAACTTCCCCTTCCGCCGCCGTTGTTATATGGGCGTTTCAGCGAGACTGCGCGGCGAAACGACTGTAATTCCCATACATAGGAAAACTTCTGGTTTCAACCATTGGTATCGAGTATATAGGAGTATATCCCAATGGCTGAGACCAGAAATTCAGTATTCACCAAAATAGCGCATTTGTCTGGAACAGATTCCGTAAAGAGGGACTTGTGAATGATTAACCAAACTAGTTACTAGTCTTCGGTCATTATTGAACAGAACCGCTGCCTCAAAACACCGATTCATCGATTCTGGTTTCACCCGACCTTTGAGATATAGTGCTTTCCTGGTATAAGGAACATCACTGATAATTAGTCGTGATTTAAGGTGCATCACTGATAATAAGTCATGGTATAAGGTGCAACACTGATGGTAAGTCATGATATAAGGTGCAACACTTAATAAGACAAGGTATTAGGTGCAACACTGACAATAGGTCATGGTATAAGGTGCAACACTGATAAAAAGTCATGGTATAAGGTGCAACACTGATACAAAGTCATGGTATAAGGTGCAACACTGTTGATATGTCATGGTATAAGGTGTAACACTGATAATAAGTCATGGTATAATGTACAACACTGATAATAAGTCATGGTATAAGGTGCAACACTGATAATAAGTCATGGTATAAGGTGCAACACTGGTGATAAGTCATGGTATAAGGTGCAACACTGATGATAAGTCATGGTATAAGGTGCAACACTTAATAAGCCATGGTATAAGGTGTAACACTTAATGAGTCATGGTTTAAGGTGCATCACTGATAATAAGCCATGGTATAAGGTGCAACACTGATAAAAAGTCATGGTATAAGGTGCAACAATGATGACAAGCCATTGTATAAGGTGCAACACTGATGATAAGTTATTGTATAAGGTGCAACACTGATAAAAGGTCGTGATATAAGGTGTAACACTGATAATAAGTCATGGTATAAGGTGCATTACTGATAATACGTCATGGTATAAGGTGCAACACTGATAATAAGTCATGTTATAAGCTGCATCACTGACGATAAGTCATCGTATAAGGTGCATCACTGACATAATAATAAGTCATTGCAAAAGGTGCATTACTGATAATAAGTCATGGCACTGTTAATGAAATATTAAGCACGATGTTTTTAACTGGATCGATTTTTAATGTAACTTATCAGATGAAAATAATATTTATTAAATTTTCAATCTCGAATATTGCGATTTGCGCGTTCTGATTGGTTCATTCAATCTCGGTTATCAGATCATATTCGGAGTTCACCAAATATGGAAACTGACTGTAGTGTTTGCAAAGCCAAAAAATAGGTTCTGAATAAAACTTAGCTATTATTTTTAAGTATGGAAGAGTTTAGAAAACTAATTAGATTTAATAAAACAATTATTTCATTCGCGCTTGTTGGATATGAGATGATTTAAAACCAACTCGGCGCTACGCGCCTCGTCGGCTATTTACCATCTCATATTCAACGCGCGCTCTTGGAATAATTGTTAATTAACTTACAGATCGAGAGCCCTTGCATTAGAATCACTGTCAGTCAGTTTCTATATATGGTCAATTCGGTATATAAGTTGTTTATCGAGACTGAGTGAGCCAATCGGAACGCTAGAAATCCAATATTCGAGGTTGAAAATTTAATGATATTCAATCTCGAAAACTGCGTTTCGCGCGTTCTGATTGGTTCATTCAATCTCGGTTATCAGCTCATATTCGGAGTTCACCAAATATGGAAACTGACTG
>JAOBAT010000863.1:0-11003 GCA_026413305.1 Hydrozoanthus tunicans
AGCTAACATAGTTTGACAGTTGCATTGTTAGTTACAATGCAATGAAATGTGATCGTATTTCAGAGTCACGTTCGGAGAGAAATAGAGAATGTTAAGTTTACGGAGCGAGCAGTTCTATAATATAATTCGGAGTCGGAGAAGCTTGTATCTTTGGAGTTTTGTTTTTAGACTTGGAGAAACATCGGACGTAAGTTTGTCATAGTCTTATTGATTTATATCCAGTTTTTCGTATATTTTGAGTATGTTTTTGGGGTTTCGATTCATTAGAGTTTATATATATCTGAATCTTAGCTCTTACCGCGTGCTACGACTGAAAGTAAATAAAGTGGAGTTGAGCGAAGTATATAGTTTGAGCAGTGGTTAAACTGACGTGCCTTGGACCTCCTCACCCCGTGACAGCAGGAAAGGGGAACGTTACAAATAATAATAGTGATATTGATAAACATGAATGTATATCGAATTCTAGCGAAAAATTACATGAAGTGTAACAATGTTTAGATTGAATAGTTTATGAAAGGTCTCCCTCCAGCCAACCCCCTTTCTAATTACTTTCTTACTTCTCACCCCACGCACACAAACACACAGTTCATCCTATTACAATATAAAATAATAAGTAGTCGATAAGAAATAGCTAAAATTATTTGAAAAAAATGCTTATAATTTCAACAACAAGCTTGTACATCAGGTGATAAGACCTTCAATTTAGTAATCTGCGTATTTTTGTTTGCAGAATAACAAAAAAGTCGAGCAAATTCGTGACATCTGGCGTGCTGACCTTGGTGTGATCTCGTTGCATTGTTTTCAAAACGTGATCCCAGTGGAGGCCTACACGCGTGAAGCGTGTATGGTTGAGACTTTCGGTATGTTATTTTATGTAAAATACAGTGGGGACGTTTGGTACATGTTATAATCTGTTATTTTATATATGATACATTGGAGACGTTCGGTAAGTTATAATTTGTTATTTTACATATGATGCAGTGGAGACTTTTGGTATGTTATAACTTGTTAAAAATTATGTATACGTGATACAATGGAGACATTCGGTATGTTATAACTTGCTATTTTCATATAGTAAGACACCAAAACTACATGTTATGCGTATATTAAAGTAAACGAAGGGTTTAATCACTGGCATGATTGAAATCCTGGCCAAGTGCCTAGTCCTACCGCTATCGTCCTTTCTTGAGTCTGTGATCATCATTAGAACGGCGCTTATCCCCGATTTCCGTAATGTGTGGATGAGTCTTTGACTTCCATTACACAGGGCACCAATCCATCACAGATCAGCCCCAAGCAGCCCATTTACACAGCTGAGTTGACTGGAACAAGTCGGGTAAAGTGTCTTGTTCAAGACATGAAACAGTGGTCTGACCGGGGCTTGAACTCCAATCCTAAGACTACGAGACGAACGTGCATCTCATCTCAGTCCGTCTATAATGGTACCACCAAGTAAAGAGATAAGTCGATTTTAAAACCTCCGTAACTGCTAGAGTTTTCAATAGAAATTCTATTAGTTAAAGATATTTTAAAGTCGATTTCGGATAAACTGAGTTGAGACGCACGTGACCTGTTACGACATCTTGTTGGTATTTTTGAGGAGACGCTTTTATTGGGAAAAATTCAAAATTCTACACGCCGTATCTTGGCGTATTTTCATCGTATGTTTCTCAAACTTGGCTAACCTATGTTTTTTACAGTATACTTTTTGAAAATTGAAAAACTGATTTCGTGTCATATGCTATTTAACCGCACGGCCACTGCGCCGCCGACATTTCTCTGAATACAATCAGAGCTTATTACTAATAGCTCACTGTTTGTTGTTCACAGGTCTTGCCAGGCTGACCAACGTAAAGAGAGGGGATTACTACGGGGAAGCTCGCCATTGGAGCTTGAAAAAAAAGCGAGAATTTGGATTGTTTCTACTCAAGAGGGCGATGCGAATCTTCCTTAGTGAAGGTGAAAGATTGATAAGACCGCAAGATCTTAAGCATGCGAACTAAAACCACCGAAAACATTTGAGCCTTTTGACTTTTAAAGGGAGCCTGCACTTTAAATTTATTTTTTGATACGTTTAAAAACACCCATTCGAGATTCCAAAAATATACTTTCTAAAACATTTTTTATTGATATTCTGCAAAAATGAGTAAAGAAAACACAGTCAATCCCATGGAAGCCTCCATGTTGCACTGACGTCTGACGTCAAAACATCAAACTGTCAAAAAAATCAGTTTCATTCCATATTTTGGATTATTTTATTGCTTGCAATTTTTGTAAAACTTTCCAGTAGAACAAAAAACGTTTTCGATTTGAGGGACTCAAGTATAGCAAAAAGCTTACATTTCCTCAATAACAAACTGTAAGTTGGCGTTGTGACGTCACGGATTAGATCGCTACCGCAAAGATGGCCGCTTCCTCAGAGTTCATCTTGCACGTTTTGTAAACTTTCTTTAACGATACGGCGAAGAGATGCCTTAAAAATTACCTTTTCTGGAATCCTTAGCAGGTGGTCTTAAACGTATTAAAAATTAGTTTTGGAATGTAGGTTCCCTTTAAGCTTGGGTTTAGCCAACTTTTATTTATTTTAGCTACCAATCTTGCCCACACTTTTTACCTACTTTTAGCAAAACAAGGGAGATGTATCAACTATAACGAATTTACTACCTTAACATATATTGATGTTAGCCATTTTAAAAACCTAGAAATATTTCAAAGCAAAAGTTACTCCCTTTTTTAATTTATACGTAATCTTTTACAACCTTTAAAAAACTTTAGGAGCACTTTTTTTCATAATCAAAACTTTATACCGTTATAGTTTTATCTCAGATTGTTTTATGAGCTAGGCAATCTTTCGAGCTTTCGAGGTATTCTAGTAATGGTTTTACGCAATCTTAAGATTTGAAGGCCAGTGGTCAATAGCATTATATACCTCTATAAAAACACATAAGTTCTAATCCATAGGCACGTTAAAAATTTAACGGATATCATCATAGAATAACTAATTCGAATTTAGATCCGTTTTAGTTTTTACATAGTTCGTTCGTGAAAGTGGCAGTTTTAGTCATGATGGACCAAATAGACAAGAACAATAGGCGAGTTTCTGTTGAACTCATTGTTTACATTATGCACTTAACCCTTTCAGCCCTAAGGCATTTATCAACATCTAGATTCTCCTTACAGTAAACAAAAGAAAACAAGTTGGTTAGTACTGAGAATACGAAATTTGATCATCCACCAAAAACTCTGGAAGATGAATTAAGAAATTCTCCCAAACTTCTCATAGGAATACTATGGACTTAAGTTGGGAGAATTTACAAACTCATCTTTCGGCACTCTTAGGGGTTAAAGGGCAAAAACTGTGCAATCGTATCCCGGTCGAGATACATTTGAATTTGATCAGCAGCACTGACTAAGGATCAACCAATCACAGTGCTAATTTTTTTGAGTGAAAGTCGAGTATAAAATCTGCTTTATTAGCATACAACTTAAATCGGAGAAAGAACAAAGATTAACAACAGCAAACTTCAAAACTAGAGAATGATTATCAAAATTAAAGAGTGGCCGAACTTTCGGTTCTATAAGTGTAGTTTCAAAGGAAAAATCACTACCCTAAAAAAGGCAAAACAGCTGGAGGCCAGGGCCCGGTTGCACGAAGCCTGGATAAGCTATTCGCCGGATAAGTGTTTTCTATTTCATGCAGTAAAACTACAATGAAAGATATTACACACCATTTAGACCATTACTTTAGGAGTCTCCTACTCACTAATAATCAAAGATAGAGAAACCAACAAAGAGTCAAACAATCTTTGATTTATTTGTGACGACTGTTAGCTTTTATCCGGCGGATAGCTTATCCAGGCTTTGTACAACTTGGCCCTGGTGGCCAGAACGATAATGAGTCGTACGTTCTTTGTAAAATTTTCATTTTTCGAAAACATGCACATCATGGAAAGATTACTCAGCATATCAATCTTGTGTTTTAGGAGAAAATCTGTTCTGCAGAAACATTTCACTTTTCAGAAGCTTTGTTTCTGTATCTGAATTTGAAAGAAGAGTTGGTATGCTAAAAAATTGTAACAAAAGCTCGTCTATATGTACAAACAAAATCGGCAAACAACTACAAAAACTTAAAGGATTTGTCAAAAATATTCCAAATCGTTTCTCGGCCCAACCCCCCGAAAATTGTCAGTTACCCATGGCCGCGCTTGAAACGAGAGTCTCGTACCTAAGTCCTTCTTTGTGTGTCAATTACGGTGACATGGGTGATAAAAAGCTGGAATGGATTAAAAACTCGTAAAAATTAAAGGCCCTTATCAGTTTTCGGTACACGAGAGAGCGCGGAAAGTGAAATGGGCTTGATTTTTCTTTTAGATATAGTAACTTACCTCTCATAAACTCATTGTTTGAAAGATGTAAAACATTTGAACTGTTTTAAAATGAGTTTAGAAGAACGTATTTAATAGACTAATGTAAATATTGAATTGAAGGTAAAGTATAAGATGTTTCGTCTGTTGGAAATAAAGTTGTTATATGCTCGGGGTCATAGCTCACGAGATTAATAACTCGACGGCGTTTCTTCATCTTCGTGTCGCGATTGAGACCAACTCGATTAGCCTGAGCCTGATTGCGGCTTGAATATACACATGCACTATGGCGAAAGTGCGTCATAAAAACTTTTTAAAACTTAGGTTTTGCAATAAAATTGACTAAACAAATGTGTAGTGTACAAGTTTTGCAACTTGGTGTTGTATTTATAGAACGAAGGAAATCAGAAAAAAATTCTAAGTGACTGCCGCACTCCTCTGATTACTGGTCAGATGCTCTACCCACTGAGCTACAGAGACTCACATGGGGAGCTGACTTACAGGATAAATTCTTGTCTATTCCCCGCTGGACACACGTCTTGCATCTGCTAGCTCAATATGCCCAATAGCTCTCCATGTGAGTCTCTGTAGCTCAGTGGGTAGAGCATCTGACCGGTAATCAGAGTGTTGCGGGTTCGATTCTCGTCAGTGACTCAGAATTTTTTCTGATCACTCAAACTTGAGAGACGATTTCCTTCGTTCTATAAACAGATGTGTATTTGTGATGAATAATCAATATCTATTTCTTTTGCACACAAACATGGTTTGACAAATCAACCAAATAATTCTTTTGTAAGAATGACCTCATACCTACCCTCAAAAAGTGATTTCAATGAATATTTTCTTCGCTGCGAGATAGTATGGACAGCGTTGAACCCTTAACGTTACTCGGATGAGAGCGCCGGGTTGAAGCGCTGCGTGTGTCCGTTTGCCTGCTTGGAATAATATTTTTGCGCCTAGCCTGTGTTTTTTAGACAACGGGAACAGTTTACCGTAGGTTTTTTTAGCCCTTCTCCCCTTAAATGCTTGAAAGCTTGTATTTAGGTGGCTGCATAAGTGTCCAGATATTACAAACTACATTTAGCTACTTCTAAATTTACCATAAAAACGTTTTAATGAGGGGAAACTAAGCTAAAACAGGTTGAAAAACGATAATGTGAGTATGTTTCCCACCCGCGTACAAACTCATGTCTCGCAGCACTGAAAATTTATGTTTAAGGTGAAGATTGTTCTACCTGTTACAACAGACTTGTAGATGCTGCGCGTATTACTACCACAGAACAACTTGTCTCGCAGCAAGATGCATGACGTCAGCACGACAATCAGAAGCCAGGAATCACTCAACTAAAACAACTTAATTTTGCGGCGAGACAAGTTTGTACGCTGGTGGAAAACGCGCGGCACCGCTTTTCGACCTGTTGTGCGAAATGTTGGAGAAATTTGTTGACCGTATTTTTTATGGGACCTTTTCCGGAAAATTTTGTGGCGATGCATATGTTGCTAGACCGGCCTGTACTGAAACGAACGCGGTGTTCCATTCGAACAATGGGGCCAATCCATTCCTTTTTCTACACTACTAGAATTATTTTATATGGCTTACGTCGAACATAACAAGACTAAGACGTGACAAGGCGTGACTTCAGTTGAAAACAGCCGCAAAATCTGGCGCGAAATAATCAGGTCATCTGTAAACTGACTATAAGCCTTGCAAGGTCTTGTCTGTCTTCAAGATTTTCTCCCTAATTTTCCAGTACGTTGGGCATTGATCCCCATAGTGCCATAGCTGTGTGCGAGCCGAGCGCCTTTCCAGCACAACTGAATACTCTTCTGTTACGTCACGATATACCAAATGATATTTATAAACGCAGCGTTGTGAGTCAAGTTCTCTTGCAGTAAAACTATATACAATCATAACATAACAAGACTATGACGTGACAAGGCATGACTTCAGGTGAAAACGGCCGCAAACTCCGATGCGAAATAATCAGGTCATCTGTAAACTGACTACAAGCCTTGCAAGGTCTTGTCTGTCTTCCAAGTGTTTAAAGATTTTCTCCCTAACTTTCCAGTACGTGGGACACTCATCCCCATAGTGCCATAGCTGTGTGCGAGCCGAGCGAGTTTCCAGCACAAGGAAATACTCTTCTGTTACGTCACGATACACCAAATGATATTTATAAACACAGTGATGTGAGTCGCGATCTCTTGCATTGAAACTATATACAATAATAGTTGTGTAGTCCTCGTCTAGTGGAGTTACTAAGAAATATTGCCGGGCAACAACAAAGTAATTATCTTTGTTTACCTCGTCGCGCTCGAAGCTGCGAAGTCCAGTCTCTCTGAAAATTGCTTCGTTCCATTCAGAACCCAATCTTAAAGTGGCTTCAACGATCCTATCTGCTTGATTGCGCGCGTTTATCTCTCCAAGTCTACTCAGAACTATTTTTATTTCCCTCAGTAAGTCCTCAAACTCACTTAGCAAGTTATAGTTCTCGACTTGAGCGTATTTGTTCGGCCACGAATATGCATCTGATAGCTTTGATAGAATATTTTCAACGTCTTTCTCTGGCTTAAAGTTTTCATGGAAATTTTCTTTCGGGGTTTTGTTAACTACTTCTTTGCTTTTGTTCACAATGTCGATTTGGTCTTTCGTGTTTGTTGGCTTGCCGTTTGAACAGCCCATTCTATGCTTGCACTCATTTGAAAATCTTTAATGTTTTTACAATCTTCTACACAGAAAATACCTTTCTTTATGAATGACTACTTAGAAACTTTAATTTGTTTGCTAAGAAATGCCTTTTGCACTACGGAGGGAGACAGTATATGTCAGATATGTAAACACATTTTTGAGAGTTCGGGACGGTCAACCTATTACGAGAAGAACCTCGATGGTTTTGTTCACCTTTTCCATTAAATTGGCCGAACTAAAGTATTTTTCATCAGGGTGAAAAATGTGTTTATAAGGGGGAAAAAAATTAGTGAATTTTATACATCAGAGGAAAATGTGTCAATCAGTGAATTAGTCAAACTTGCGCATCAATTCACAAGAACTTTGACCACGGTACAAAAGCGATCTCGAAATGCAAAAACGGAATGTTTTCAGGACGAATTTTTGCTTTTTCAGGGGAAAAAGGTTAAACCAAAATATAAATTAGAAGAAGAAAGTAGGAAAATATGCTAACGTATTAAGACAACAAAATAATTTTGAAACAAACGGGGCGCAATCTTTATCAGTCACAAGCAATTAATAAAGGTCAAAAAATTTGGAAATAAAACCTTAGCTTCGTTTGATAAGGTATTGAAATAAAGTTTTTTCTATTAAAACTTGTTATAACCTTTTTGGCAAGTTTCACGTCGAAACTTTCGTGTAAATTTTGGAATTAGAATAGTTAAACAGGACGCAACGCAATTGTTTGTATTTCATACATTTGTAGACAGCCATTGTCAGACTGCATTGGTTGTCATTTTTTATAAAAGAATGTTGACAATGTTTATTTATTTTTATTTTTAAAAACTCTTTAAACGCAAATGCATTCAATGTTAAGAATATGGGATTACCGTAACTGTTCAAAACGTTTCTGTAAAATATGTATAGTAGCAGCTTTGTTTTATAATAACTACCCGAAATAAATTAATCGTATGGTATGTGCGAATATATGAAACTACAGTAGAGATCTTTGAGAATCTCTAGGCTAAAATAGAGCCTTGCTGTGTATAATGTTCCTATCGATTTTGCAGTTTTGCGACTGGTGGCGTCAGTTTGAAGGTTCCAGGTTAAATTCTCAAGACCAAGCCTAAACATTTTATACGCATCACTCGATCAATTTCTCTTCCTAATCTTAAAAGTAAGTTTTGCGCAGAACTATTATGTACAGCCTTAATCTTTTAAGTCTTTGTTTTTTTAACAAAAATAACAAATTTGGTTTTGGAAAGATTCACTCCAGCCTAGATTTGCCTGGAACCAATCCTGTAACGAAGTTAAAACGCTAATTAGATCTGACAAACCTTCTTTAAGACATTTATTGCTTGCAAGAATTTTCATTTCATCAGCTAATAACACTAACTGAAAGGCGCCTGTTGCAAATTGAGAATCATTAGTATATCAAAGAAACAGAATAGGCCCTAGGATAGATCCTTGGGGCACTCCATACTGCAATGGCAAAATATTAGAGTTATCAGTGTCCGTCGATGCATACATATTGTTTTCTACTATGCAAATAACTATCGAAACATCTCTTTATTTAGTTATTGTTTCGTTATTGATAAGAAAATAAAAATGGTAACAGTTTAGCTTTTCTTGACAAGAAAATAAAAATGGCTACAGTAAGTTAAAATTAGGTTTAAAATTTTGCGATCGAATCTGTTTTCTTCTTAATTATTTATTTATATTTATTATTTTTTCAAAAATTTGTAAAGAAAAGAGAGTACATGGTACACTCGAACTTGAACTTTAGAAAAAAAAACTAAAAAAAGAATGAAAATACAGTTTGCTTTTATTAAAGTTCAAAAAGTTTTCATATAGGTTTAATTAAATCCAAACATGAAATGAACGCCATCACTGTTTACGTCACGTCCTAGTTTGTTTTTTTTTTTCATTTATTTCTCTTCGTTGAATATTTCCACCGGTGTGATGTTTACAGATGGTTTTGTGAGCTTCCGCAGTACATAATAAAAAGCGACAAGAATAAGCTCAACCAACTCTGCGCATGTCAGGAACGAGATGCCTACCCATAATCCCATGTTGCCACCAATGTCAGCCATAAAATCCTCTAACTATGGAGAAACACAGAGTAGAACAATTGTCAACGTCGTTGAAGAACAAATCCTACATCTGATCGTTTCGTTTCGCATCTGAAGCCTCAAAAGGCAATTCATCTTACTGAGTTGAATTTTTAAAGGGACCGGATATAAATCCTGTTCAACTGAAGGCCACTGAAACATATAGCAAAGACTAAGTTAAGCCGTGGCTACACAGTGCAACATTGCGAGCAACTGAACCCTTCGTGTTGCCACACAGTGTAATCGTTGCATGCAGTGTTGCAGGAGAAGGATCGTTTCCTACTTCGCGCAACGTTGTGTGCAACGATTTCACGGTGAAATTCTCCTGTTGCGTGCCACGTTGCAGGCAATGTTGCACCGTGTAGCCACGGCTTTAGAATAATCTAAACAACTTTCACTCGATCATTATAACCGTCATTGTAGCCATTGTCGTTTTGATTATTTCTATTATCTCTATTATTAATGTTATCATTATTTTATTATCATCCTGAGTAATTTTACTGAAACAACTATTCGCCTCAGGCGAATATTCTATTTTATTTTATTGTATTCTATTCCATTGTATTCTATTGTATACTATTCTATTGTATTCTATTCTGTTTTATTCTATTCTATTCCATTATGTTATGTTATATTATGCTATGCTATGCATGTTATATTATAATATATTATATTTTATCAATTGTAAATTTATTATTTTTCATTGTTGTTGTTTGTTAGTGTCAGGGGAGGTATTAAAGAATGTTAGTAGCCTTTTGTATAGAACCAAAAGGTTGTTTATTTAATTCGAGGAGACACACGTTTGTTATGTTGTAATGAGCGAAACTTGACAGGGTTGTGACACTTTCACCTAAGGAGGTATAAAATTTCCCTCGAACTTTGATAAAACTTCTTGTTAAAAGAACAAAACGAGGTCCACTTGCGTTTTTGTGACAAAAGGCCTTATGGGGCCTCTCGTCACTTATGTCATCGGTTTGAATGAGTGAATGAGTGAGTTGTAACCATTCCAATTGAAGCAGGCATTCCTAGCAGTTATTCAAACATGTGATCGACGTCAAGGAGATCTCGCTGGCTAAGAGAACGAAGGCTCGGGTTACGAATTGGATCGGATTGATCGATCGGATTGTATTTAACTTTTTCTTCTGAAACCATAGTTCACTATGCTAAAACCATTACTAAAGTCACTACTCATAAAAACATTTGCATTTTCATTCTCTTAAAATAATTACCGTTGTTATGCATTCTGCCTTGAGTCACATGCAGTCTTTGACTGCCTATTTTTTCATTACTGATGGAAGAAATGGTTATGAGTGTTTAATTGGAGCTTTTGTGAATTTCTTTATTTCTGTCGCTCAGAGAGAAGTTGCAACACTGCTTGGTCCAAAATGGAATTCTCAAAAGTGTCAGATATGAGAGGAGTCATCCTTTTTAAAGCGCGTGTTCTAGTTTAGAGACGTATTGCATGTAAGTAAATGATGGTCGCTAAAACCAAACTTACTAGAGTTGTCACGTTGTTCTTATATCTTACCTTATATGCCAAATTCTGTTCAACCAACATGTAATTGAGTTTTTGGAAGTACACTTTAAGAATGAGGTAGTTACTTCTGTATAACAAAAATAAAAATATCGTTTTGAGAACTGATAGAAACCTTAAGTGCGATTTATTCATAAAACTGCAAATGCGGGAAACAGGGTCAAAAGTTATAGGGTTAAAGTAAATAGGCCTTCTTCATGTTTTTTTTTTTTAAATTCTTAAGTCATTTATCAACCCTGGATTGTTAGAAGGCATGCCACAAAAAGTTACACCAAGGAATGTATAAGAGGGGGGGGGGGGGGGGGGATAAATTGGACCCACCACCC
>JAOBAT010000874.1:0-11003 GCA_026413305.1 Hydrozoanthus tunicans
CAAGAAATAAATGCTTTTTAATCAAACTAATGAGCTATTTAATAAAAATCTTAATAACCTCGTTTTGCTCGGTCTGTCTGGGAGAATACTTTGCCCTCAGTCTGTACAGTTAAAGACCTCAGGCAAAATATTCTCCCGGACAGACCGAGCAAAACGAGGTTATTAAGATGTTTGTAATGCTGTGTTCTCAGGGTTATGTAGAGCATTTTTTAAAACTTTTAAAAATAGATAGTACCACTGACAAATTTTTTTAAACATAATACCTCTACCGTTTTGGCTCCATCATCTTTTATTTGGGAGGGGTGGGTGGCTTGTTTAAAATTTGAAGCTCTTAGTGAGGGGATTATTAGAAACGGGGGGCTTATTAGAGCGACTACTTTTATAATTAGTTTACCAAGAACTCTAATGTTAGAATGCATGACACTTCAGCCTCTGTGAGTCTGTTTTCAAGTGATAAGTAAACCATGGATAGTCTTTATTTTCTGTAGAAAGCAATACACTTGAATATATTTTACAATTGAAAATGCAGAAAAGGCGAACCAAAATTTTTTCAAAAGTTTTTGGTTTAAAACCATTTTCAGGGATAAAAGGTCACCCATGAAGCAATTGTGATTAGATTTTTTGATAAGTTATTCCCACTGGGAATAGGAAAATCGGGCAGCTCTTGATTTTTCCAACAAAAAATTTATTTTGTTAAAAGCCAAACTTGTTGATGTATGACCAATGCACTAAAAAATATGATATTTTCTACATGTTATTTAATATTGTGGCAGTAATGACATGACAAAGGCATCCTGTTAAGAACTACCAAACATTACTGACAATATTTAATCTCACCACAGGCAGCCCAAGCTAAAGATGTGACTTAACAACAAAAATAGGAAAAATTTCATTGACCCATACAAAGTCTTTGTTCATATCAATGATATACTTTGATTTTTATTGTTAAGTCGCATCTTTAGCTTAGGCTGCCTGTGATTTCACATGTGATTGGTTTAGCAGTCTCTTATTGAGTGTTTTTGTACTAAAAAGTTATGAGCTGTTTTTATTCCCTTTTAGAGTTATTTACCGGCAAACATTGATAGAAGGCAAGTTACATTGGATCGAAAGCGAGAAGAATATCATAGCTTTGTGAAACAATATTATCACACAAGACATGATGACATTCATCAAGACACTTTTAGACAGGTAGAGTATAACTTATTGGTTTCCCCTTTAGACATATTTAGACTTATAAAGTACATACTAATTTCACCTTAAAACACGATATCCCCTTTGATTGATACTGCCACATAGGTGTAAATGAGACTAACTGATATCTTGGATTTAGAAACAATTCAGAATGTTAAAATGTCTTAAGATTTTGCACAAGAAATTACGCTCAAAGTCCTTGAAAAAAGTTGTGTTATAAAACTGAACTTTTTAGTTGTAAACTGTGTTACACACAGTATGTACGCTAAGATATTACTTTAGATTGTTTTTATATCCAATGACAATTATATAAAGAATTGTCTTCTTTTTATTAGTGTGTTCAATGATACCCTGTTTAGAACTGTATTATTATTTTCAGATTTTGTGTCAGTATTTGTAAACTGTAAATTATTCCGACTAGAATTCTTATTGATTTATACTTGTCTATCAATAGTAATTACCTTAAGGAATGGCAAACTTCCCTCTTGAAAGTTAAATTTGAAGATTGCAGCACTTGCACATGATTGATAACACGATAGAGCATCAAGACCAAGCAATTGTGTAATTAACAAATTATCCCCCATTTGAATGTTTCAGATTCATATCGACATTCCTAGAACAAACCCTCTTATACCACTGTTTCAACAACCAAAAGTACAGGAGGTGAGGATTAAGTGATGTTCAAACATTTCTTGTGCTTAACGATCATTCTCAATTAGTGTATTATTTTACTCATTTATCAGATGTTTTGAAATAAGATTCAAAAGTTAAAGATGCAGTATTAATAACAATTTTCTTCCCTTTTTTAAAGATATTTGAAAGAATTCTGTACATTTGGGCAATGAGGCACCCGGCAAGTGGCTATGTTCAAGGAATAAATGACTTAGTGACTCCCTTCTTTGTGGTTTTTCTCTCAGGTTATGTTGGTAAGTGATTGTTTGTTAAATCATTGTTTACATTTTGGTCACTTTGATTTCCATTTTTCATTCTTGTGAATTAAAGGTATGTGTTCACACTAGAGACATAAATGCATTTACTTGAATGTGCACTTCCCTTCACACCTGGAATGTTTATAAGCTAGAGCAAATGCAAGTGCAAGCTGTATGCAAGAAAAGGGAGGTTTTCCTTTTCTTGTGTCTGTGTCTGCGATTGTGTAGACTTAGTGTGAACTCTATTTGTAAGATTCAAATTATGTGTCATTTTGATGTTTCTTGATTTCCATAAATCTTAATTTCCTGGTTGAAATGTCTTGAATTGGGTAACATGCAACAAAAATAAAGCCACTCAATTGGGGTGGGGTAAATGTCTTTTTTCACCAAGTACAACAAAACCTAGTTTTTAAAACTTCAAGTGTAATGCACTGGGAGCAGCAGTGCCATATAAAATCTTTTGAACCATGAAAACTCTGGTCCAGTACTAGTTGTAGCAAACTGTAGTTTGAATGCAACATTTAAAAGATATAAGCAAAGACAAAACACCCTCAGTTTCTAGAAAGCAACTTGCATCCCAAACCTTGGCCCAACCGTAATCCTACCTACCCAAGGGGGGATGGGTGAGTAGATGTAGCTTCCAAAATACAGGGATAGAGCCCCTGTCCTCAACATGTTGCTGAGCTGTTGAGAAAAGATTTAGCTTAAACATAACTAGTATTAAACCACACCTGGCTTGCTCAGTTGGTACATATAAAGGCACCAGTCTGTTGTGCCGGAGGCCCAGGTCGGGAAGGTCGTAGAATTTTTGAGGAGAAGTTGCTACCTTTGCCCTGACATCTGCAAACCATTCGACATTCACATCTTTTGGATCAGGACATAGTGTAGGTCCTGGGAGTCCTTTAACCCTTTCAGCTCCAATCAATTTATCGACATTTAACTTCTCCTTACATAACTAATATGAAATAGGTTATTTTTTAATAAGAACATGGAAATTGATCAGACATTAAAAAATTACCAAAGAGGAAAAACAAAGCTCTCCTAAACTAATAACAGGAAAAGTATGGGTTTTAGTTAGGAAAATTTAGCAGTACATCGTTAGGTGTATTTGGAGCTGAAAGGACAAACAATTGGGTTGTAAACCTGTTTGTTTTTCCTGCTACCCAAAAGAAGTGAAGACTATAAACGATTGGTAGTTACATAGTTAATTAATAGTCTTGTTTTATGTTTCTCTACTGCAAGAATGCCATAGTCCATAAAAATCCATAAGTTCTTTTTGAAACATTTTCTTTGCATCTTAGATACATTTTATGATACTAAAAATACATGAAAATAAAAAATGTTAAAGAAAAATAGGAAGAGAAGAAGAAGAAAAGTTGAGAAAAAAATAATTTAAACACACATATATGACATTTTTTTATCTTTTTTGATGATAATGACCTTTCAAGAAGTCTTTAAGTTTGAAAAAGGTACCATGTCATGAAAGTCCTAATAAAATCTCTGTGTGGGTGAAACATTTCTATTCAGTTGTACTTTTAAGAAAACTTAAAGGTTTTCGCTGAAAAATGCTTGTTTGAAAAGGTTATTTATAATAATGTATATAAATCCCGAACAAAATAATAATTAAGGAACCAGGCTAAGTCGATAATGTAATTGTTCATTAAAGTTTTATAATGTTATTCAAAAGAATGACTAACTGTTATTGTAATAATTAATGACTGATCAGAAGTATTTTTTACAGTTCTTGATAATTTACAGTTCGTTAAGAAATGGTCCGTGTATGAACAAGAGAACCTCCCATTGTTTTATGGCATTTCACTTTCTCCACACCAGAATATTTAAATTTCCATGCTGAGAATACATACATCGATCAGTATACAACACAGTTTTAAAGTTAGAAGCATTGAAATTCTGTTTTAAAGCAATATTTCCTTTGTCCTATCGTATTTAAGCCATTCATAGAACTCCAAAACAAAAGTGAAGAAAACCTTTTTTTCAAATGTTCCCCACATAGAGTTTTTCTTAAATTTAAAAACAGAAATGTTTTAATTAGAAAGGAACAAATTAGCGCACTGGGAAGAAATACATCAGCTTATTTATCAAGATGTTGTCCATTTTTGAAGTTTAGCCAATCAGATCAACAGTTTAATAATACCACAATTAGCACCTTTCTGCATTCCAATGCAGTTGACCTCTCTAGTTCTTACTTGGAACGTTACTTAAATGTCCACATCATTCAGCTGTTCATTTTACTCTTTTCCTTTTGTTAGTTTTGTTTACAATCAGAAATTGGTTTGCAGAATTTCATATTCAAAATAGACTTGCATTATCTTTCTGCTCAATACACTTAAGTAAAAAATTCAAATTGTGTTATTGATTTAATTTTGTTCAGAGTAAACTTTCAGTTACTGTTTTCCATATTTTTGCTTTTTCTGTTTTTGCATGTGAAGTTCTTTGTTTGGTTGAACTGGTTTGATTATCATTTCATTGACAAAGTGAAATTCTTTTGAAATTGAAATTGAAAGTGCTTTGTTAATCAACTTGTTTGCCTCAGTAGCTGCTGAATGTGTTGCTGGTGCCTCATGGGCAATGTTTGATGAAGGTTAGCCAGTTCTCATCCTCAAGGGGATTCTGGTGAAGGGAGATAAATTAAAACGATGTTAAATAAAAAAGAACAGCTCAAACACTTAAATAACACGTCAGTCCTTAATAAAACAACAAAAGCCAACAATTGAGTGCTGTAGTATTGAACTTTGTGCATCTAAAGAATAGAAAAAAACATTCCTCCCATAACAGATAGTTTATATATAATACATTTCCAAACCGTCTGTAACATAAAGAGTTAAACCATGCGAAAAACATTTAAGAATTTAATAAAATATAAATACTGCATGATTATAAAGTTTTTTTTCTGCATTCTTCAGATGCTGCACAAATTAAAGTGAGTTTTTGATAAAACTTGCAATTCAAACTTTACCACTTCAGTCTCCATAAAGATACACGCAAGGCTTTCCAGCACTGAGATATTAAATTATTCATACGAAAACTTTAAGTTTGGATTGAATATATGAAAATATCCCATTAACAAAACTTGATAACGTGATTACATACCACATCTTTCCTTGTATTAAATAAAATTATATGATTCTTAAGATTTCTTAAAAAGTGGCGGAACAATACAAGGATGTAAAATTAGCATTCACAAACCATTTCTATTCTTAAATATTTAACTGAAATAAGTTCTGTTGCTGTTGGCTGATTCTCAGTTTCGGAATATAATTCGTTGTGTTTGACAGTGTATTGTTTGTTTCCAGACGGAGACCTAGAAAACTATGATATCTCGACAGTCCCACAGAAAACACTCGACATTGTTGAAGCTGATAGTTTCTGGGGAGTTACCAAACTACTTGATGGAATACAGGTTACATTGTCTGTTTGTTATTTGAATGTTATGCTATTTGAAATGAAGTAAACCTATTATTTATACAACTTTAAATTAAACTGGTATAAAATCATGCATTATAAAACTAAACGTTATTTTGCGATCATGTAATATCATCTTCAGAGTTAAGTTTTAATTCTGAAAGTTTATCTTATGATCGAGAACGTTTGGTTTTAAAGTTGTATAACGATCAATTTTATTCCAGTTTAACCTATAGCTGTATAACATAATATTTTTACAAGGCGAACTCTGCCCGAAATTCTACATAATAGTTGTGTCTAGAGTTATAGAAAACCATGTCAAGTCCTTAGAAACCAGTTTAGTCTTGTTTTAGACAGTAGCAGTTTTTTTATGTTATAAAAATTTAGGTCTTTTAGTTTCCTTGGATCTGGTTGACTCTATCTTAAACAACGCGGTGAATAAGATCGAATTAAGCCTTTGAGGGAGCTGTGAACATTTCAACGTTATCAAATTACCTATATATGCAGTACAGTAGGTACTTCCTCGGAGCTACCATAGGTAGTTATAGAAGTTAGAAATTTAAGAACGCTTCCTACGTTCAGATCTTAACATAAACAACATGTCTAGTTGTGACGTGGCATCAAAGAGGCTGTGTGGCAAAAGGTTGAGTTTTGGGCCCTTGCCCTCAACAAGAAAGATGGTTTGAGGTTTAGATTATCGCACACACGTGTTTTTTAGGACGTGCCGTGTTGTATATATAGAAAAAACTGAATGGCTCGACACATTCGTTGAGACGTGCCTAACTGACGACACTTGATTGTTGGCTATATTTCCAGGATAATTACACTTTTGCCCAGCCAGGCATCCAGAAAAAGGTCAACGCTTTGAGAGAGCTTATCCACCGGATAGATAGTAAGTGGCTTCAAGAATAAGAGAATTTACATTATACATGAAGAAAGAGTGGGGTTGGTTATCACAGTAGTGTAAATAAAGTCTACAAGCATCATGTGGCTCTTGTCACAATTAAAAAAAAAAAATGTCACTGATCTTGTTCATGATGGGATCTTCAAAACAACATTATTACAACTAAATCACCATCAGATCATTCTAAATTATTTTAACGTCATGTAAATGTCGCGGATGATGACGCGGTCAATCAGCTAATCTGCACAAACCATGCTTTCCCTTATCTCTGATGTTAACAAGTGGAAACATCAACAAAACAGTAACTGAGAATCTTTTAAGCTTATTTTTAACTGTTTCCAAGATGAAATATCAGGAATTTGGAGAGTGATGACGTTTAGCGAAAGTTTCCAAGATAAAATATCAGGAAATTGGAGAGTGATGACGTTTAGCGAGTTTCCAAGGTAAAATGTTAGGAAATTGCCCAAAAAAAGGAGATCAGGAACCTGAAGTGAGAGGTATTAAAATGAGCAAGAGTTTCCAAGGGAAAAAATCAGTTTGTTGGAGAATGATGATGTTAAGTAAGAGATTCCAAGGGAAAAATATCTGATTTTTGGAGTGATGCCATCAAGTGAGAGTGATAATTTTTAATTTGTACCTTTTTGCTACCAGTTTAGGATAATTTTCCTATTCATTTTTAGTAGTTTGCTAAGTTTGGTCGACTTAAATTTTCAACACATGCCGTATATCCTCGAGTTATGTAAGGAGAAGTTTAGATTTTTAAGAATGTTAATAAAAAGTGCTGTGCTCATTTCAGAGCCCCTCCATGAGCACCTGGAGAAACATCACGTGGAATACCTCCAGTTTGCTTTCAGATGGATGAATAATTTGTTAATGAGGGAAATGCCTCTCCGTTGTACAATACGACTTTGGGATACCTATCTGGTAAGCAAATGTGTGAATTAAATATATTATAAGGGTGAAAACGATACAAGGCCTGTTGACAAATCTATCAGTCAATCAGAATCTCGGAAGTCTTGCATTCTTGGAAACCATTTGTTTAGAGTCAAGCTTTTGGTAAGTTCTGACCTTGGGTGTGGGAGAGGGTTGGGTTAATTTACATATCAGTCACTTGGTGCCAAGAGAAGCAGATAAGGGCCTACTTGTACCATTTTGTAGAAAAAATTTGTTTTGGCTTGGTTGGGTCACAAATCCAGCAGGTGAACCAACAAGACATAGCGCTAAGACGAAATTGAATCAAAGTTGGTGCTGCTGATGACATACAGCATTAGCTAGTACGTTGTTGTAATTTCGACTCTGCTGATCTCAACCAGTGTATCAAGAACTAGTTTCTCGATACACTTTTAAGCTTAAAGAGTTGTTTGGGCATCAGTAAATAGGAATCAGCCTTTTTAAGCAATGACTGTGCTTACATTAACTGGTTAAAGTGCTACTGAAGCAAAATCTTCAAACTAGTTTAAAACGTCTAAAATTAAGATTTTGCAAGTATAGTTCCCATTTATACACATGTTACCGGTTTTCAGCATAATTTTCGCGGAGTTTTTACGAAGACGAAATGCTTTTTTCAGCCCCAAAGCTGCAAAACTTTTTAAGCTCACTAGATATATGTGATCTGACATATTTTAAAGGCAGGAGATCAATCTCTCTTTCCCGGTCAAGTTCATATGATCAAGGCTAAGTTTGCATCACTAATGGCCCAGTGTTTGAGCAAAAAACTCTCTAGTTCGCTGTAAACGCTGGTATAGAGCAGCTTGTAGTCAGGATGGCCGAGTGGTTAGCACTCGCCTCCCACCTCTGGACCCTGGATCGAATCTTGGGTTTGCACGTGGGATAAGGTTTGTCGATCTTCTTCTGACTCCGAGGGTTCTTCTCCGGGTTCTCCGGTTTTCCTCCCTCCACAAAATCGACTTTAAATAACGCCAAGATCTGTGCCGAGGGCCATATGTTACATGATTTCCACAAGGTTAATATGTTTACCCTCGTTAGATATATAAAGTTCAGTTTAGTTTAGTTTAAAACATGCGACGTCTAAAATCGTCGTATGTTTTGAATCTATTCGCACTGAATCTACTATTTTAAAAGCTTATTTTTTGAAGAGGGTGGAGGGGGAGGGGGAACTTAAAATGGTCAGATAAGCACTTTTATCCATGAACAATAGAATAGAAAATCCCTTAGAGCTCTAGAAACACCAATAAAAAAAGGCTTCATTGCCACTTTAAAGAAAAGTGTACAAGGTTGGTAGTTTGAAGATAGTAACGTATCATTTGCCTTGTTTTGGGCAACAAAACATTAAAAGCGAAATTGTGTCGTTCCTCACCTTCAGGCAGAGGAATCTGAAATTGGTACTTTCCACCTCTACGTATGTGCCGCCTTGCTTGCACAGTTTTCCAAAGACATTCTCCGCGAACACGATTTCCAGGTAAGAGTTGTTCCTTTGTTCTCTAACGGTTAAAGAGGGGCAAGGATAATTGGAAAACGTTTCACTATTTTATAGTTTTGGTATCTTATCCATGTAATAAAAATTGGTCTTAAAACCTAAGGATATTCTCAGGTTAAACATCTTGAAATATGAGCTTTTGGTTAGCAGTCTGTAGCTTTAGAGTGTGTTTTTACTTACGCTTGTGTATTCGTTGATTTTTACGCGACTGACGAGGTAAGCTCTAAAAATAAATAAGCTTAAATTTAGTTAATAACTAACGCTTTAAAAAGGGTGGAAGCCAAAAGCAATTTCAGTGTTGAAAATGCTTTCGTGAAATCAGTAGCTACTGAAACCTGCTAAAACTGTATATAGTTACACTACTGTACCAAAAAAGAAACTATAAGAATTTAATTTAGTTCATTTGTTTTAGCAGTGTTATACCGTTTTCAAGTTATTTTTTCCGTTTGCAAGTTCTCGCGAGTGCCTGCTACATGGACAAGATTTAACGAGATGTTTTTGAAACCAATCCACAGGGTTTGATGCTTCTACTCCAGAACCTACCAACCGGTAACTGGGGAGACCAAGAGATCAGTTTGCTGCTAGCTGAGGCGTTTAGGCTAAAATACATGTTTGCAGACGCGCCCAAGCATCTTCAGGGGAAATCCTAAACATGCTCAGGAAAATTCATACGAAGTTGCTGGGAAAATCACAAGAATGGTTAAGACCGTTAATGTAAATTCTGTGCCCACTCTGCAATGGGCGACATGTTTTGCGGTTGTAGACGGTTTCTGTCATGTTACTGTTTCAACAGCTGCGGTGTTTGTAGCAGTCATGCTGCTTTAATGCATTCTTCAAGTGCTGATCTTGTCACTGTTTCTACAGCTGGTTTTGTAGCAGTTGTGTGACTCGTGATCCAGTAACGCATTCTTCAAGTGCTAATCATGTCACTGTTTCTACAGCTGTGGTTTTGTAGCAGTGACTCGTGATCCTGTAACGCATTCTTCAAGTGCTGATCATGTCACTGTTTCTACAGCTGGTTTTGTAGCAGTTGTGTGACTCGTGACCCTGTAACGCATTCTTCACGTGTTTATCAGTACTATCCCACCACCCGCACAACAGTGTCGCTTCAAGTAAGGGAAGGAGAAAAACAAAAATAGTAATACTACAGAGTACGAACGCTGAGAAAAAAGAGAAAAGGACAAAAAAACAACTAAAACTTGACGTTCAAAGCAACTTATTACTAACTTAAGAACGTTTTGCGCTTTAATTAGGCTGCAGTAGACTAAACTTACCAGTAAGGCTCGTGAGAATCGTAAGAATAAGAAACCCGTAAATCATGCCAATTGTATATTTTCCCCTAGTTGTATTAATTTGAAAATACTTTTTGCTGCTTTATGTACTTTAAAAGTGCAAGGCACCATTTCGTTTTCTGTTGACTGGGAAAGTTTATTTTACGTTTTGTTAGCCTTTTCCTGGAAAATTGGTGTTGTTAGTTAAATATTTTGGACACTCTTAAGACGGATACGAATCTCGTAGTTTTTTAAGGAAAGACGATGATTTGAACAAGGTTAGTTCTTTGAGAGTTGAAAAGTCGACGTCTGGGATTATCAAAACGTATTAGTAACCTATCCCAACAAATAATTGATAAGAACAGCAGATCTTTTCAGAAATTAGGAATTATCAAGTTAAGCTTTTGCGCTCAATATTGCAGGAATGATAAACAACTAAAGGTGTTGAAAACAACACTTCTGTTCCTGTTCCAACAAACAACTCTGTGCACAAGGTTGACTTTAACCCCAGTGTCAGCCAGGGGCTGAGTTACAGGGGTTTTTTTTTGTTTTGGGACTCGAAGACAGGAGCCAACTCATGCATTGTACCAACTGAGCCGAACTCGCGGAAACCAGTTTTTCCTGTTGACCTTTCCCAAAAAGATGGCGACCTGTAAATTACCCACAACTCCTAGCGCGTAAATTTCTGAAATTACCCATAAAAACACAGTGAGAAAACGCCTAAACCTTAATTTGACATACACAGTGGTGTTAATAAAAGAAACCACGCGGCCTTTTTGCGGTGTTGTGGTGCTCAAATGTACGGCCGCCATCTTCTTTTGTTAGGGTCAGGGCGGATAGCTTGGGGG
>JAOBAT010000885.1:0-11001 GCA_026413305.1 Hydrozoanthus tunicans
AGATGATTAGCTGTAAAATTCATACTTGATATTATTTTCCTTACTCGCTCAGTGCAAACTTAACTGTTTTTCAAAACACTTTCTCGGCACTTGATGCTCAGTCAAAGTTTCAAAAACAAAACCTTTAAGAACTTACATTTCCAGTTTGCGGGGCAGCTGTTAGAGATCACGTGCCATTCAACATGGGCATCGCGTGGTAGGGCTGGTACAACAATGTATGACATTAAACCTCGACTCGACTTCAACTCTTCGTCCTAAAAGGAAATATCAATCAATTTTGATTTGTTTGAAAGTCCAAACAGCAGATAAATTAGAAAACAAGGCGAAATTATGACCATTTTGTGACTCATTTCTGTTACCCACACAGAACATGAAACAATCAAAGTGGAGAGCTAATAATACCTTTACATTCCATGCATTCCTAAAAGCGTCTCTTGCAGCAGGTATACTACTTAATGAGGTAACGTAACAAAATCCCTGCAACACATTCACGAGGGATGATCCCGGGGTAAAAGCAGTGATAACTCTGTCAACATGTCTCAACGACAGAGCTGACTGCAATCCAATTCCTCCCTCCACTAAAGTCATTGTGGCAGGTTGCAACGCAATGCAGCCGGACACAAAGGTGGTAGGACTGACCTACAACGGAAAAAACCACGGATTAATCACTGCTGATTGCACCCTTTTATTCTAATTGTAAAAAAATGTCAACTTTCTACGTTTCGCAGAAGTAAAGGAGACCATGAAAATGACTTGATTATCATCCTTAGCAGATGCCGAACCACAACAAAAAGGCAATTAAGCATTTCCTAAGTTCTAACAACAAAAAAAAGAATCACACTTCTCGTTTATTCACCTTAACAGCCTGACTGTAACGACCGATGTTGGCTGGGGCCCAGTGTGAAACACCCTGTACATGCATGGTCTCCTTGTGGTGTGCACACTCTTTCGCATCCAAACCAGGAATGAACGCGAGGCAATCGAGTTGCAATAGTACTCCTTCAGGGAGGTCCATTTCAATGCAAACTCTTTGAGACAAAGAATACATTTACCTTTACAACCTTTAACAACTAGTAAGTAGCTTGGTTGTAGCTTTTATGAACACTATATTGTTTAAAACTAAAAAGAGCGAAGTGCACCAATATGTTCGGTTATTTACCATTTCAATTGGGAAACTGGTTGGTCGACGGTTTGTACAAATGGTAAGCAAAACCCCCGAATGAAAAATTCTGTTCAGGATTGGCATGTACCATTTATTGCCCAACTTAAAAATTACCGAGACTGCCTAAGACTTGTTCAAGATGGGGGCTGAAATGGAGGTTGCAAATTCTTCATTTGACGAAGATTTGTTTCTTGATAATAAGAACGATGAAGAAATGCACTTGATAACAGCCATTTCAATCTTCATGATGAGATTCAAAGAGAGTTGTTGGTTTTCGAGGTTGTGGCTCGGTTGTGTTTAATAAACCCGCCACTCGAAATACCTAACGCGTGACACAAATCAAAACTGGAATAGGGCTTGGAACTAGTGGAGAGCAACAAATGGTAAACACATTTTCCGTTTGGAAATTCCGGTTTCGAATTTTGCACTACCTTTAAGAAAGTTTCGTTTATTTTGGAAAACTTTCGGTCGGGCAAACAAAAACAATCTTACCATTTACACTCCGTCCGAATTTTTTTGGTAAATGGTAAACAACCTTCGTTTCCTCATCACTTTGTGCACTTTGAGACCCTTTTTTCCTCATCTACTTATCAACCAATATCAATTCATCATCATCTTAATAACTTCGGAGTCTAGCATCAACGTTGCCTAAATCAATAAATTAATCAACATCATTCTGTACATCTCCATAATTCATCATCACAATTATCTACGGCAAAATTATTTACTTATCATCGCCTACTGTAGACATTATCACAATTCAGCATCACCATCTACATCATACATTCAACTCATCTAAATCTGCATCATCGTCATCCATCAACAACGTTTTCTTCGTTATCATAATTTATCAATAATGGTCATCATTGTGTGTATCAGTTTTTATCATCATTATTTATAAGGCACCATTATCTACATAAACACAGCGTTATGACTCTGTTCTCGTTGGTAAACTAACCCATAAAGCAGGACCCCTTGAGCATATTTACCTAGCTGGTGGGTTGAGTTGAAAATATTTCTTGTAAATGGCGTCGACCCTAGAAAAATTGTTCATACTTCCGACTTCAAGGTGGACCAACACGGCTTGTGAAAGGGATGCACTTTCGCTTTCCAGTTTCTCTAGAATAAAGTTAAAACCATTATGAACAGTATAGTAAAAATTGAGCTGTATGGTTTTTGCTTGATAAGAAAATGAGAACTTTGGCAAAAGGAACACGGGCACTACCAACGGACAATCTAATGAAAAGCTGAGTTTGCACATACCAGAAAGCTTGTCCATTACAAGTTTTGTGACTTCGTCGATGTTCTCTCCATCTGAAGAATAACCCAAGATTTCTGGTACCCAAAGATAGTTGCCACATCTTTTAACACTTGTCAAAATTTCTGCAAAAATCGAAACGCCTTAACAGAGGATAAACTTAGACTTTTATTACTAAACTACTTGGAGTCACACCCAGTTAATTAAATAATCTACTTTTGCCCCAGGAGGGTACGGTAAAGGTAAAGAACCCTGCAGCCTGATCGGATTCATAGTGCAGCACAATTTTCCCATGTCTCCACACCGACATGGTTATTTTGATGAAGATTTTCAACAAACGATCGTATGTTTTCAAAACCACGACCATTCTTTTCTTTTTACGGACCTCCAATTCGGCAAATCTAAAAATATATTTAAGATACTTAAAGATTACATTTTCAGATAAACATTTTGTTTTTCACCGCAACCAACACGAAAAAAAAACATAATATACTAACAATTGATGTTTTTGTGTATGGTTATTTCATCCAAGGGAGAATAGCTTTGTTAAACAATCCAGCATTGAATGCATTTTTATTGGCCAATAAATGCCAAATATCTACTGCAGCCTCATCCAAGGAGAACCACGCTTGCTTCATGAAAAATCAATTTAAACGAGGCCAAAAAACCACAATTCTTCAACCCCAACCCTAAGATATACGCAAAATATTGAGCGTTAAAAAATGAAAGGCTAACTTGGTTCCGAACGCGTACATCTGAAAAACCCGAACTGTTTCTAAAGCCACTGTAATAAGACTTAAAATTGTTAAGAGATCTGGCTTGAAAACCTAAGGCCTGTATCACGCACATACACTGAAAACGGACAATTCCGAAATGTACATACCCCTTACTAGCAAATTCTCTATTGTCTCATCTGGTCCAAGATTATGGAATTTTTTTCCCAATGAACTAAAACCTAAACAATCATTGTCTTGCTTCAAAAGCAATCTAAAAACCATTTAATGAATTCACACAATACAGAGTCCAATCGTTGATTAGATGCTTCACTCAGCTCTGGTTCAGTTTCTTGAAACAGATCTGAGTGTATTAAAAAATGTCATTAATTCAATTAATTTAGGCAGTATTAAAGTATAAGCCTGTGGCTTCTTTTAATTTCTGCCTCACCACTACAGATACAATCTATGTTCATGAATGTCAAATGGGCATAACAGTTTTACTGATATATATCTCTATTGTTACATATATATAACTTATAATATGTATCTCTAATGGTAATTTGAAATAAAGATTGATTGATTGAAACCTAATATCTTTGTAAGCTCCAAGCTCAGATCGCCATTGTTCAAAATACTCCTTTTTTACCTTTTAATTGATGTTTTGTTTCAGGTAACTGCAGCACATCACCTACTGGGAGTTCTTCCTGTGAGGTATAGCCTACATAATCTGTCTTGATAAGAAGTTGAAAAAAAATAAACTTATTGGTTATTTCGTTTTAAAACATATAATAAAATAGCACTACTTAGATTTCAAAGTTCAGGGTATGGTGTTCTAGAAAGCTTGGAAGAAACAAGAGGTTACGCTCTACAGAACATAACAACAACTGTTTCTGGTATCTGGTTGGGCAGTTACAAAGAAAACACAATGACAACAAACACAGTGAAATTGCTGACAGATTATTTTGGTTCCGAATTACATTCATTTGTTTTGAGTGATTGTTCAAGAACTACAATTTCATTGTGATAAAAAGCTGAGGATCCGAAAATGACAGGATGCTGGATGAAAACAACAGGATGCTGCACCCTTTCATTATGGCCTATGTGAACAATTGGGTTCAACCAGAAACCAGAATCCAATACTTTGACCTTTACCACCATAAAAAAAACAGTACTTGGTTCAATTGTATATTTGATTGCCTAGACTTAGCGTATGAGGGTTTGAGTTCAACGTAGAACCTTGTTAAAAAACAACCACTATGGTTTAAAAAGCCTTTAAAAAAAGTAACCTGCAGCTGGTCTTATGGTCTGTTTACCCACACTCAAAGACTTTTTCAATATTAAGGAAGAAAAAACTTCAAAGCAGACAACAGAAAATTAGATATTTCCCTCTTAAGCCCTGCAGGTAATTCCATGCCTGCTTACTAACATAAAGTTTGCCTTGATTACTTTTTACCAGATTTACTTTGAAGGCAACAGCTACAAACTTATCACTAAAACCAATGCTAGAGAAAGTCGAGATAACTAGGGGAAATAGATGATTGGGGGCTGGTCAGGGAAGAATACAAAAAAAAATGAATAGAGAATACTTTGATTCTAAAAAATTCCTCAGAGCACAGATTTTGAAAAGGTAGGAAAAAAGCACAGAGAAAACCATATTCATTTTGCTTTTACAACTTCAGATATACCATTTTCTTGAAATAAACCTTTATTTTTCTCCGAAAACCCCTGAATCACCTAAACTGCTGATTTCTACCCCTAAAAATATGACAATTTAAGCTAGCAATCCAACCATACCAATTGATAATAACAACCAGTCTTTTAACATTCAGGCCCTGAGCTTTAAAATAACGACAACAGATGTATTACAAAGTTAAAAGCTTTACTTTCTCTCCTATGTCCACAGTAAATGGTTCCACAGGATCCCCAACATAGCACACAGGTAGACCACGTACTCGTTCTTCAATGCTACTACATTGTGTCTGAATATAAAGCATGAAAAGAACTTATCACACTTTCTTGTTAAGCTGTGAGTATGTTATCATTACTAAAGTGTCAAGTAAACTTTCAAATTAAATGGGTTTTGAAACATTAACATTCCATCACTTTTTCCGGTATTCCCTCGAACTATACCCAGTACATCAAAAATTGCTCAAATTGCTTTTTGCCATACTTGACAACAAGTGTTATAAACCAAAACCTTACATTGAGGTATTTTGTTAGTGTCTGTGATAGTTCAATTATGATGGTTGAAAAATGGCAATCACTGGAATAGCTTAGATTGTTCACTAATGATGAACAATTTGAATAAATTGATCAGGGTAACACTCACTAAAACACGTTTTTATATTCAAAAACTATTCAGTGTGTCTGCAAGCAAAATCAATATGATACATCTGAAATCAACTTAAAGATTTTTTCACTAATGATAAACATGATGATAAAATCAGGGTAGTATTCCCTAAAAACGTGTTTTCAATTTAAAAAACTTTTCAGTGTGTCTGTGAGTAAATACAATAAATCTGAAATCAATTAAATAGTTGGTGCTTAGTAAAATAATTGCTCAGTTGTTTCACGATGTGAGTCGTTGAGGACCGCAACATTTCAACTGCTTACTGCTAGTCTTCTCCTGGCCATGCAGACTGTGATTTTGTTCGCTTCAATCCGATGCCTATTTAAGCTAACAAGATCACAGTCTACACACCGCCTGAAGAAGACTAGCAGTAAGCAGTCAAAATGTCATGATCATCGTGTGACAACTGTATGATTAACTTTTACTAAGTTTGAATCTTCATCCACAGTTAATAGTCTCTTCCTTCAACTTAATTATATGGAAGTTGAAAATCTTTGCTTCATTTCATTTTAGTCTAAATCACGAACCCCTTTCTTATCCTCAAGATGCATGCTTTTGAAGTGCAGAAACCCAACAGGTGCAAATGCATCATCAGAATGGACAACCACCTCAGACTCATCACTGTAAAAGAAAAAGTTTTAAAAGGAAAAATAAATTTAAAAAACCAGTAGTTTAATTTCTTTCTTTTATGTAAAACAGAACCATTTTTTCCTTTTTATTATTTGTTTGTACCTCATCTTCATTTTTTAATATTTTTGAATAATATCAATACTAATTGTTGAAAAATGTGACAACATGTTGACAGTATAGTGAATAGTCGTAAACATTCCAAGCTACGGGAACCAGTCAGAGTGTACAAAAAATGCTGTAAAGTAGGTTGGTGAAAACCAAGGGCTGAAGTTCATGAATTATCTGGGTGTAAACTCTTTCAAAACTCAACTTGCAAATTTTAAAAGCCTGACTGGATTTTCTTTACTTACATAACAATTCTCTTGGTGAAGAGTGGGCAGTCAAGGGTGAAGGTCTCATACTCTCCTCCTTCGCCACATATGTTCAGTCCATATTTGGAATGCTAAAATGATGTTCAAAATAGTTTCAGAAACGATCAATCCATAACTATCCATTCACTTTTAAATTAAATCAATTTACTGTTTCGAATTTGAAGAAAGTTTTGTGAGTTTGGAAAGGCAGGTACAGCATATAATATAGATATAAATAATAATTTATAGTAAAAAAACGTGTAGAGAAATATTTCATAGTAAAGATACAACAGTCAACTTACCAGTTTGCACATTTCAGGAAAGATTTCAGAAATCGACATGCCCAAATGCTTTGAGGGGCTTAAGCCTGTAATGCAGATTATGTCTCATTTAACCCGCTGAACCTGACATGCCGATTATTTTTTGCCAAAATAGAATTGTAAGATAAGCTGAATTTTATTAATCGTTGTGTCCCCAAGAAAGTGTAAAAATACCTTATAACAATTGCAGGTTTTAATACTCTTTTGAGTGCTTTAAAATTAACCTTGCTAGCCTTGCTCTTTAGTTTCAAAAACTTTCAAAAGAATACCCAAAAGAGTATTGAAGTTGTTGCCATTTTTGAAATTAAGATTTATACAAAATTACTGCGGTAATGTCTAAAGTCAATTTATTATGCCTACAACAGCTAGTAACATAGAGAACACAAAACATAACAAACCAATTTAACTGATTAGCTGTAGTAGAAAACCTACCTAAAGCTGCCACTTTAATTATTATTGCCTTTATGTCTGCTGCAATCATCTCTTCTAACAATTCTCGCTGGTTCCGCCTCCACAAGTAACTGAGACAAGTTAACCCAAGACGAGCACAGCTGATTGGTACAAGGAGGAAACAAATAATTAGCAATCTGGCTGGCGATAAAATGCTCGAGTTTTCATTTCCTTCAGTTGCTTTTATTACGAAAACTAAGCTGTTAGTACTAGCAGTCTTAGAATACAGTAAATATCTATCTTAATGTTTTTAAAAATGATTAGTGACGGTCATTCATAATGATATAATTTTATAATAATGACTAGCAACAAATAACACCATAACAATAATTGAATGATGGTTTGTGATAATTATCATAATAATCTTGAAAAATTTTGACTAGTAAGAAACACTATTAAACTTGTGTAGTTAAATAATGATAAGCGATAGTCATCAAAATAATGATAAAATGATGACAATAGTGACAAAATGTTGATGATGACTAGTGATCACATCACTGTATTTGTATGATTTGTGATAGTTATCATCATAAAAAATGATGAAAAGTGATAAACATAAAAAAATTATGTAGACTAGCAATAAACACAATGATTGTCAGACAAAATTAATTTACAACAAAAGTTTTACAAACTGTACTGTAGAAACCACTTACACATGTTCTACTCTAACTCGCTGATAATCAGAAAGGATGGCTCCAACAGATACTGCATCAAATGAGATCTCTTGCTGTAAAAAAGAAACTAACTTGAAATAAAATGATGTATGAGAAACTCAGTATGGGATTCAAAATTAATACTTATTGGTAATTGTAAACATATATATATTACCTTTCATATAGTTTCAAATCAATGCTTGTGTTGTGTATCTCGCTGCACTTGCAAAGAGATAATTATTGGTAACTGTCCATTGTTTAATCATCAAAATTTGATGCAAAACCTTAACTGCGTAGACCTAGGCCTGCAAAGGTATAATACTTTGCACTTCCAATCATCAGTATATTCTAAATATTGTCATCATTATTTTAAACTTAATCAACAACACCACTATAATTGTAAATTCAGATAAACTAGGTATTAAAGAATTCTTCTGAACAACTGCAGCAGTACCTTGATGTCTTTGAGTAGCTCATACAAGTCTTCAACTTCATCTTCTGCGTTGCTCACATAATTTTTGTCTTGCACAATGGAAGAACCCTGGATAGTTCTCCTGTACAGTGGGACACCCATGGCTTCTGCATACAGTTCAACAGCATGGTGGCCAACTGTCTGGTACATGTAGCTGTCCAGTTCATCTACAACATAATCTTGAACTGTTTCACCTTTTTAAGACTACACCAACTTAAAATACTAATAATTAATGAATGTGTTTCCCTTTTATAGATGCCTGGTTAACCAAGTTGGTAGAGGGACTGTGGAGCAGGGGGAGAGAGAGGGTGGCTGAGAATTTCTTGTAGTTACAAATGCATCTGAAAATACATGTGCCCCCTGGGGAGCTTATTTATTTCAATTTTTTACCTTCCAGACAGGGAAGGGGGGGGGGAGAGGGGCTTGTTAGAAGAGGGGCTTACTTGAAAGGGAGGGGAAGCTTAATTAGAAATTTTCATTAGCCAAAGACAGAAACATGACAAGAAGGGGCGTAGCCAAGAGAAAGTTCCAGGGATTCCGACACCCCCCCCCTCCTCTCGCGCCAAGGAACCCCTCCCACCCCTCTTATTTTTAATGGTGATTCTATCCCAGCAAGAGTGCAATGGACTCTCGATTCCTGAAATTCTTCCTTTTTTTCTATGCTTACAATAAATACAGTGTACGTCCCTGTAGTATCTATTTGCATTTAAGGATTTTAGACCAACTGTTTTCTATGGAACCAATTCGGAACCCCTCCCCCTCCCCTCCAAGAAATCCTGGCTTTACCCCTGAACATGAAGTCCAATTACTAAACACATTTAATAGCAGCAAGATAGAACTTTTTGTTCTCTGGCATTTTAATCAGCACCTTTAAGAACTTTTGACAAAATATATTTTCAACACAGGAAGGCTTCATAGTTTTTACATTGGGAGGGGGGGGGGCTTTATTAAACTTTGAAGCTTTAGACAGGGGGCATATTAGAGAGAGGGGCTTATATAAGAGAGGGAGAAGGGCTTGATAGTGCATTAATGGCAACTAGGTTGTAAATTCTGTTGGGCTTTTCATTGTACCCAAGAGTAGTGGAGAGTATAAGAGTTACTTTGTAAACAATAACAAGTTCACACAGCTTACAGTCTGTACTGTCTACCTTTGTCTTTAGGTCTGAGGTTTGCCAGAGCTACAATCTGGTGGTGATGTTGTACACATTGTACCATATTGTAACAGCTGTCTTTTCCACCACTAAAACAAAGAAAAGTGAAACTATATACTTAGTTGAAATTAAGAAAGAAAATATACAGAAGATTTCAATAACAATCTACTTAGTTGTTCTAGTTCCATCTAATTATGAAATTGGTCTTAATTGTTGTTGTTGTTATTTTTTAATGTCTTATTTTTGAGTCACATCCATGCAGAAAAATTCATGTGGCATGCGTGAGGTGAAGTAACTCCTACAGTGGGGTATGGTGTTTCAGTCCATTCCAGAAAAACGTTGTAATTTTGTTGAATAAACAGGCAGCATTAGGACTTTCTCATTATAGTTTGTGGTATTTGAACAACATTAACACTTAGACGGGCTCAAAAATAAACTGTTTTGCTTTTGTTGTAAAGACCACTGCAAAACTGGTATTGCAGGGAGTGCAGGATATTTTTGTTCCCACTCACCAAATTAAATTAAATTCTAGAAATGACAATCGCCGCAGGAAACTAAAGGCATCTTTAAATTCTAAAGAATGAGAAAGAATTTAGAGTTGACCAAGGCCTTACTTTGAGCAACTATGAACTAAGCGCCCATTTAATTTGCCAGCTACTGTGTCTGTAGCCGGGTGCACGTGTTAGAAGTGAACTCAATAAATTTAGTTTACACTTTTGAACATAAATGTGTGATAAAAAAACTTCCTCAATCTTCAGCAGTTTGGATATCATACCTGACAAGAGCAACAACCTTCATTGTGTACAAATAAATAGGGAGCGTCAACAATTATCCCCTGTGCGTGTTTACCTCTTGTAGTTCGTCCGACATCATGAAAATGGCGCCTGGGCTGCGCCTGCACTTAGCTTGAAATGGCTGATCAGCCGACGTAAAGTTATCGCATGCGCACTTTTGCAATTCCCGCCATTTTTGAACGACAACACGGGAAGCAGTTTTTGTCAAATTATCTGTGAAAATGGAAAATAATGGTTCAACGATAACTGAAGATGAAGCAGCAATCTACGACAGGCAAATCCGACTATGGGGTCTTGATGCTCAAAAAAGGTAAAGTCCATTGTTTCTCGCTAGACTTCTTGTTTGCCGTGTTCCAGTCTAAAGGATTGTGTTCTGCTGCACCAGAGACAAAATCTACACAACACTTGTGTCAAACACAGCCTTTACCAAAGCAGCCATACGGATATGAAATAGGCATTAATTTTTGTATAAAAAGTTTGTACGGTACTGCATGCATTGTGCCTACACTGACCGTCACTCCTAGTAAATCAGTAAATGTAAAGGCAGGGGCCAGGGCTCGAAATCGCGGCCTGCCAACTGCCTAAATGTAGGCTTAATACAGTTTAACCAGCTAACAGTGTGTGCCAAATGAGCAACATTGTAATAGTTCAATAATTCCAATAATTTTTAAGTGAAACTCTAATTGTCATTGATA
>JAOBAT010000896.1:0-11000 GCA_026413305.1 Hydrozoanthus tunicans
TCCCTACGGGGATAGTTGCTGAAACAGTGTTGATCAAAATATACAGATTCTGGTGTGTAATAATTGCGTCTTTTTTTTCCTTCCAGCAATCTGGACAACACGGCTATTCAATCACTTCCAGAAAGAGGCTTAGAAAGCCTTAAGCGATTAAGTCTTCGATCTGTGCCGGAGTTCTGGGCCATGCCTGATGGACTGCACCACATCGCGCACGTTCTTGTGTCTCGTTATAACTCTTTTCTCTGTTGCGCTTTTCTAGACGGACGCTACATGGCTAAACAAGCAACGCAACAGCGCGTTACTGGAACCGACAGCTCGTTAGAAACATTGCCCACAACAGAGACTATATCCACAGAAACCACAACTCAAACTCCAACGACCGTCACACGTGCTTCGTCTTCCGATGGTAATACCTCCGTTGTTACCACTCAGAGTCCCTGGGGTCCCTGGGGTCGTAAAAAGAGAGGTTTGTCCGGTTTTGGGACTCCTGCCAGTACCGACAATTCATCTGTTCTGCAGACAACAACGCTGCCAACTGACAACGGGGATGGGTGGGGCCCGATAGATAATAATGCTACTTTGCCTACAGACACTGGGGGTGGAGATGGAGGAGAGTTTTTTCCCACAGGTTTTGGCAGTCGGGGCACTGTAGCTGTACACAGTACGATAAACCACGAGACGATTACCGACAAAAAGTTCGTCACTGCTGCACCAGTGGGTTCCGTTTTGTGTACACCTGAACCGGACGCGTTTCATCCTTGTGAAAACATCATGGGTGCATTTTGGTTAACTGGTGTTTGCTTCATCGTTGGCGCGCTGGCAATAGCCTCGAATTTTTTCTTGCTGTTGACGCTATTGTTCAGCCAGCGGCGACTCAATGTCACTCGGTTTCTCATGTGTAACCTGGCCTTTGCCGATCTCTGCCTCGGACTGTATCTCTTTATATTAGTGTGCGCCTCCATCGAGACATCAGGAAAGTTTTATAACTACGTCCAGTCGTGGCAGCGCTGGGGAGGATGTCAAGTTGCGGGGTTTCTGGCCGTGTTCTCGACGGAACTGTCAGTTTTTACGCTTCTGATTATTACTATCGAGCGCTTTCTAGCTATTGTCTACGCGATGGAAATGAACACGAGGTTGTCGTACACTAACACTGTTAAGCTGATGATCGCAGGATGGCTGTTTGCTCTTTTTGGGGCCACTTTGCCACTACTTGGTGGCGTCAGCAGTTATGATAAGGTGGCCATTTGCCTTCCATTTGATATCGAGTCGATTGGATCTAAAATTTTTGTCGTAACCATTCTTGTCGTAAACGGAATGTCGTTTCTAATCGTCGCTGGCCTTTACGCAAAAATGTTTTCGGTCGTCATTTCACCAGGTGATATGCAGGCGGCCGCTCCACAACGGAACGATACAAGAGTGGCCAAACGTATGGCTGTGCTCGTCCTGACAGACTTTGTGTGCTGGGCACCGATTGCTATATTTGGAATTCTGGCGGCAGCAGGAATACCACTCGTTGGTGTGGCTGAATCAAAAATCCTCCTTGTGTTTTTCTTTCCTTTGAACAGCTGCTGTAATCCGTTCTTGTACGCGTTCTTCACACGAGGTTTCAAGCGTGACTTCTACTCCGCGCTAAGTCGTTACGGATTTTGTAAGGCACGAGCATTGCGTTACTCTGGTACTATGTCTTCTTTCATGTATTCGCGGTCACGCAAGAGTCAGACTCAAGAAAGTAACACTCCAGACAATCGCAAGCAACGTATCTCAACGTTTTCCGCATCGTCTGACATGCGAACTAGCCCAAAATCTCCCAATGGCAACATATCACCCTGTTCTCCCGCCATTGCTGACGAAATTCCAATGGCGGGTCTAGCCAACACTGCTTTCAGTGCAGACTCACCCGCTGGTAACGGAGAAGTGTTTTTTCCAGCATCTCCTACTAATACACCTTCGCCAAAGCCGAGTGCACTACGAAAAACCTCAACAGGGAAAACTTCGCCTTCATTAAAAAAAGTTGTTATATCAGGAGTTGACAGGGTTGTTATACCTGAGGATAGCGAAAACAAGCACCGAGATCCAAGAAGGAACAGCAAAGATAGCATACATGGAATAGAAGGCGTAAGCCTTGACGTGCATCTGTAATTTGACTGGCTGTGTGCAAACAAGCTGCTAACATGAAATTATAACACAGAATCTCAGTCGACAGAAAAAAATTTTATGAACAATTTGATCCCTTTGCAATTAGGCCCCTGATGGCATAAAAGGAAATTCGTGTGTTAAAGAATCAAGTGCGAGGCAGGGTGAGAAAAAAGAGATAAAATTGGGACGCTTCGTCGGTGTTTCTAAAGAAACATTTTGTAGTTAATTTAAGTTATAATACACGGTTAAAAAACAGTGTTCTAGCCAGCTAAACAAATGACAGGGTGCCCTGTCGCATAGTCTTTGCATAGCCGATTAATCTTCATACTAACGTAATACCCGTTAAACTGGCCGAGGGGAGGCTAGCGTCTTCACGGAGGCTATTGTGTAAAGGCATATAAATTAAGGTGGTCCGCGGTCCGTATTAACACAGTTGACGAATTTCCAAAAATTACACCAAATATACAAAAATGTAATGCTTAACCCCAACCATAACCACTATTCCTAACGCTAACATACATTAACATATGTGCAAAACAAACGAAATATTCTAGCGTACCTTTTGGGGTTTTCATTTTAATTAATCATTCATAAACAAGATGAATAAATTATTGTGATTCCACTGCGCACCGCTGACCATCAGTTGATAAGAGTGTTCGTTTAGTGCCGGGGTATTCTAAAGTCTAGCCAGTTGAAACATCAAAATGTTCTGAATTTTTACTCCAATTTCATTATGATGATAAGGCAACGACAGAGCGCCGGATGAAAGTGAACGGATGCTGGGTAAAGAGACAGGGTGCTGCGCCTAGCAAGCCAGAACACTGAAAATTCCCTGTGGCATTTTACAAAACGAGAAAGCCTGGTAAGCAGGTTATAGCTGTGCGTGCATGTGAAGTAGAGAAGTTTTTACACAAACCATAGTTTAGCTACTTTCGTAAGTGTTTTTTCCTAACATAGAAGTGTTGTGAAGAATTACTTTCTGAACAATAAGTGTCCAAGCCTCTGGTTCTGGTATAAACCAGTCTTGTGCCGTTTGAACTCTTCCAACCATCCTGTTTTCTCTCATCAATGGCGGCAGTGATTGTCGCAAAACCAAAGAAATGCGACTTATTCACACTTTGACACTTTAAATCCCAGTGTGATAAATGAACACTTCGCGTTTAATTAGCCTTTGTTATTTCTGACCCCCTGTTGTTGTTGTTTTTATATTCTTTCTTCCTACATATCGCATTGGGCAGCTCTTAGTAGTTACCATTGAAACAAAAATTCCAGAAATTGTGGTTGGGAATTTTCGTTTGGTGAAAATGGTTTGTGTTGTTTACCATTTGCCTAATGGTAAACCAATTTCTTTTCGGAACGTTCCAACCGGGACAGCGCGACAACTTTTCAGATTTTCCGTTTGTCCTGGGTGGGAATTTCCAGGGGGACGAACCCCAAAATAACTAAACAACCCATCTTTCTATCTTTTTAGCTTTACTGACTCCCTAACGAAGTCTGCAGTTCGAAACGTCACTGTGGCTTCTAAAAAGGAAATTTTCATTGTTGCTTAGTTACAACGACCGGGTTTAGATTTAACTTGAGGTTACAGCAAGAAATGATTAGTGTTGATTAAAATGCTAAAGAGTGATTAGCTGTATCACTTTACAAAACAATGATTCTTGGTAAGCAGGTTACAGCAGATTTTGCATTTGAAATCGGTCTCCCGCAAGTTAGTCGTATGTGTAAGAGTATGATTTCCTCGCAAAGTGGCAGTGCAGTCTGAAAATACGTTCTAAACACCAACTTGTGGTTCTGGAATAAAATGTTTTCCATCTCAGCATTGATAGCATTGATATAGAGACAGTCATTAAAGAGTCACTGAGGCCTTGCGGGTAAGGAGGAACTGAGCTTGTATTGAACCCTAAAAACAGTTTGAGCCTGAGTGATAACAGACAGCTGTCCACGGCTTCTAACACTCAGGCTTAATCAATTTTTAGAGTTCAGTACAGGCTTAGTTCCTTCTGACCCACGAGACTACGGTACCATATTACTGGCTGTCTCCATATCATTACCACGTTCGTGCAACACTGCTGATTTTCATCACCAATCACTTATCCAACAAACGCAACGTTTGAAGTATAACTTTCCAGTATCAGCCTGCCCTTTGTCATAACATTGTATTGAATGACATTCTCCTAGCCTCAATAGATTACCGGCTAGCGCATGTTGTTAGCGTCTGGACCAAAGATTTAAACATGTATATATTCCGGTTACTAACAAAAGAAATTTGTAAATGATCTAATTATAACTGAACTTTATCGATAGACAGCACAGAAACATAATGATAATTATTATTAACTGATTATGTTAAGGATATTGAATAAATAGTGAAGCATTGAATCGTCAACAAAAAGTGTGTTTGTTAAGTGTTTTTCTTTAAGAATTATTCAGTGCTACTAAGATTTAGTTACTGTTTTTGGTTGATTGTAATCACGATTAGCAGTAAAGGTAGTGGTGTGCGATTGAACGAGGAGGCGGGCTAATTAGGCGCCGAAGGCGCGAGTCTCAGGGAAAAAGCTGGGTTGTTTGAGACAGAAATATATAAAACAGGCATGAAAAACCAACCTTATAAACGTGGATATTGTTTAAATTTTTGAACTTAAAGTCGATTTAGAAAGATGTACGTAGGCGAAAATGCTACTTCTTCAAATATTGGTCAACAAAAAAGTGGACCTTTGCCGTCTGTACTGTGGAGGAATGCAAACGCATCCGTCACCCCCCTCCCCACGGGCCTGAGTAGTGCATCGCTGGGGACGGATGCACCAACATTATGACCGTATTAGGTCGCATCACTCATCTGCGTCTCGCCCATGTCCACCCAATCAATAGTGCCACAAGGAAAAAAAGTCGATTATAAAACATCTGTAACTGCTAGAGTTTTCGATAGAAACTTAAGCAAGTGTGAATGCGAGGTCGCTTGGAAAGGAGAAAAGTTGAAAACTTGGCCGACAAATATTTTTGTAGTACTCTTTTTGAAAAACCAAAAGAAAATAACATCGGTTTGCTTGCTTCAGGCATGCACGCCTTATTTTTTTTAGCAAATACAAAACTATTCAGTATGCAGTATATATATAAGGTCTGCGTTGAATGTCAATAAACTAATGCATTCATAGCATGGAAATGGTTCTCTCTCCTATTAAATCTGCCCTTATTCGCCGAAAAACGGTAAATCGCCTACAATTTGAATTACAAGCACTGGCGTCTGTTTGAAGAGCATCGCAAAGCACTGCTGACGGCGCGTTTTCCATCGCTGCGCCAAAACTCTTGAGCCAGCTTCCCGCCGGCCTACCATACTGGCGGGAAACAGTCCAAACCTCATCATTTTTAAATTTCAACTTTAAACATTTTTATCTTGGGAGTTATTTGAATAAGTGTAGAGTAATGGTATATTCTGTCGAACTGTTTAAAAACACAGTTTCCTTGAATGTAATTAGAAATAGACGATATTTTTATATTTAAACTAGATATTTTTAGAAAGCTTGAATATTCTGCTTCTTGCCTTTGGGATTTCTTGACTTGTAACGTCTTTTGTTCTTAAGCTCAGGTTTAGGCTCAAGACCAAAAGACGTTAGAAGCCAGGAAATCCTAAGAAGGAGAATATTTAGTTATAAGTTATCATTTACTAATGTAAAAACAAACAAAACGTTTAAATTCGTTCCAGAAGTAGTATGTTAACCACCCTTGACAAACTGAATCCGTCTGAAATTTCGAGGCTTCTAGCTAACGTCTCTGCTACCAAAATAGATAAGAACAGTTTTATTAAGTTTTCAATTTTGATCATTGCGTTTTTACTGTCCGATTGATTCACTTAATCTCGGTTATCAGCTCATGTACCGGTCGAACTGACTGTGTAGTGTTTTAAAGCTGAAATACGGTCATGAATAGACATTAGCAGTTATTTTTAAGGATTGATGGGTTTGGAAAACTCGAGAAATTTACAAAAACAACTGTTCCATTCGCACTTGTTGGATATGAGATGATTTATAGCTAACTCGACGCAACGCGTTTCTTTGATTATCAGTACCATCTCACAAACAACGCGCGCTCTTCGCCGAAAAAATTATTAATTATTCTATGCTTCAGGGCCGGTTGTTCTATAAAGCACGCATGCTCATGTTTCTTACGATCCGCTTGGAAATTTGTAGTTATCGAAATTCTGAGCAGTGTTTGTAAACAAAGCAAACCGTTCATTGGAAAATATAATTGTTTTTAAGTTTTCCTTTAACCCAGAAATAATGTTAACCGGCTTTTGAACAACCGTGCTCCAACTACCTAAATACGGATCGTGTCTTTCTTGATTTAACCAGATAATCCAACGCTTGAGACAAAGTTCTTATATCGGACCGCAAAACACGTAACCGGAAGCTCTACGGCTGAAGCAGGCAGAAGTGGTAGTTTCAGATTTCCTTTAAAAATAACATGGAATTATCTAAGAATCTTTCTCATCGTAAAGAAATTTTCGCAAACTAACAAATTTTTTTTGCAAGTTTTCTTAAAAATAATGTGTAAGTTTATCTCAGTTACCTCAATTATCGACCATTATCATTCATGTCGAGTGAAAGAAGACAAACCGAAGTCTTTTAAAATTTTCATTTTGAAGCCGAGCCAGGGAAGCATGTTTTGACAAGAACTTAGAAGCGGAAGCTGCGTTCGCCAGACTCAGCACAAAATATTGGACGCTCATTAGTTAGTTTAGTCGTATAAAGCGTTTGTATCGAATATTAAACTTGTTCGTTTTGTTGCCGATGATGCCACAACGAGTCTTTCTTGTCGAAAGCGCGAATGCGGCTCAATTAACAATTTTTTTTGTCCATTTCCTAATTCAAGAGCAAACATTTAACAAATTGCCTACATTGGCAAATCAATTAAAGATGAGACTAATTGCTTAACTTTTAAGATCAGTCTTACGCTTTAATATTGCGTGTCAACGATGAAATTGGTCAAATTGCCGGGCAAGACGGGCCACATGCGGATTTTCTAAAAATTGTTAGAGGCTGCATGCAACTAAGTTCGGGTTTATCTGAAACTATTTTATTTAGCTCAAATGCTCCAAAGAGTTTAAATCGGTTTTTTATAGACCTCAGACTTCCTGGTTAATTGAAGACAAAGAACAAAAGAACGGAACAGCTGTTTGGCTTATCCAAAAAAAAAAAGCAATGGCAGATTGTCGGAATTGTTCACTTACTCAGTTACTGGTCAGGCGTTTTGTTGCTATGTGTTACTTTAAGATTCAGAACTAGTGAATCAATAGTAACCTAAATTATGGTAATAGTTTCTCAGATCTGTTGAAATGACAGCTTAACATCTGACAGTGCCATTAAGAATGACTCATGATGTGTGATCATGTTTGCCGAACCGGACAGGAATAAAGTCACATTTCATTTTACACCCCCTGTTCAACGGGTTATCTTTATATTTAGTTGTCGCGCGAGACAGTATTGAGAAAAAAAACTACCGTATTAAGTGTTAGAGTTATTGTTAAGGGGACGAGGGCCGAAAAAAAGTTTTGACGAGTTTATTCGAGTCTGTCTCGACGATATGTCTCTTTGTATCATAAGATAACAAATGTGTCTAAAGATTTTTTAGATGTTCTATAATTTGCATAACTGACAGCCCTTGCTGAAGCTCGTGATTTAAAGGAAGATGTACTTAACAACATATTATATTTGACAAGTATTCTGTTTGGACGTTTTTTATTGTTGTTGCAAGTGTACCATTTTAAGAGTGCTTTTGGTAATTAACCAAACTGCTTCTGATTTGCCGAACACTAACTCTTGGTCAACAAATCCTAAAGCTTTTAAAAACATTTCGCGCCAATTTGACAGTTGAAGATGTGACACTGTTCCACCTCTGACATGTGACCCAAAATGCGTTATTGTTGTTGTTCAATCAATTTCCTGGCCAATCAAACGACGGGCCTTTAATTTCTCTGAAGGCTCTCTACATGACATTCTCGCACTGCAAGTTCGCGAGCAGTTGACAGAACGCATTCGCAGTAGAATAACAGGAAAATAACGCATGCTAAATACTCCTGTTTAGCGGTTGCTTGCCAGGGGTTTCGAGGTCATGGAGTCGTTTGATAGTGTGCAGGCAATGAAATCCGAAACTACAAGCCTTGTATTTTCGGCTGAGCAAGTTGCATGCGTTTGCGACGCTCTGAGGCAAGCTGGAGATGTGGAAAGACTCTCACGATTTCTTTGGTCACTCCCTCCTAACGAGTTACTTAACGGCAGTCAGAGCGTCTTAAAGGCCCGAGTGTTTGTCGCTTTCCATCAAGGACGGTACCGAGAGGTATTCTCGATTCTCGAGAGCCATGAATTTGAGATGGGTTCACATGACATGCTGCAAAACATGTGGTTTAAGGCGCACTATTGCGAGGCCGAGAAAATTCGAGGCAGGCCATTAGGAGCTGTGGACAAGTATCGCATCCGACGGAAGTATCCTTTGCCAAGGACAATATGGGATGGCGAAGAGACCGTGTACTGCTTCAAGGAGAAATCACGGCAGGTTTTAAAACAATGCTACGAGTCGAACCGTTACCCATCTCCACAAGAAAAAAGATTGATCGCTAAGCAAACGGGCTTGAGTTTAAAACAGGTCAGCAACTGGTTCAAGAACCGTCGACAGAGGGACCGAGTTCCTTCGTCTAAAAGGTGAGACTTAATGGCGTTTTACTGCAGATTTCTCTGATTTGCTACTTCAATCAAAGTGCTCTGTGTCTGTATATTCGCTGGCTTGTAGCCTTTTGGGGGGAGTCGCGTAGAAGATTAATACCGAACAGAAGCCACTGTTGATGCGTAACCTAGTAAATCCTCCTTCCTATTGTAAGTTGTGTTTATCAGCGCTTAACACCAAATAGTCGAGTTATTCTATTTTGGGACAGTTAATTCGCATTTGGTATTTCCAGCATTTTGGTAGATCTCGTAATAATCGTTTGCTCAGCTGTGAAGTTCTGCTCTATCGAGTTTACAACAGCGGCAAAAGACACCCTTCAAGATTGTGTTTTCTAAGTTTATATCAAAGCTTCAGCGAGGTTTCCGGATAATTCGCGCCAGCATTGCAGAAATCACTTTTCTGTTATGCTTGAACTGTTTTGAAGTTAAGGCACATTCAAACAGCTGATTGAAATTACCCGTGCTATATATACAATGAAGTTATTTACTTTTCAATTTCACACTCTCGCTCACGTACCAAAGATAAACTTTAATGACTGTTTTCGCGTCTCTTGTTACAGTGATGAATCACCGAACGAAGACGGTGGAGTTGTCTCAGCCGAGTGCAACTCGCCCAACGCAAACCACAACACTTTAGACCACAATGGAAACGAGCAACTCACTGTTGCTCACACGCTATCAAAAACAGAAGATTTACTAAACGCAACATGCATTTACAACGCCGCACAACTTGCGGCCGCAGAAGCCGCAGTTAACGCAGTTCAGATGGTGCAACTCGACACTCGTACAGTGACATGTAACGGGGAACTACCCGAAGATAACAACATGGCTGTTAAGAAAGAAGTACTGTTATCGTGAACTGGATTCTTTACTCATTGAGAAAATAATTAAAAAAGATAATAACGATCGCTTTTTTAAAGAGAATAAGTCAAGGACAACCCCGTTTGTTAATTTTTACCAGTCTGAAACAAGATATTTTTCACGCAATATGTCACTTATTTAGATTTCGTAGGGGATTATCTGTTAGTTCCTATAAGATTTTGCACACGAGTTGCGCTATCAGTTCAGATCGCCTTCGCATCGCGAAATGCATCGCTGTTATCTGGAGTCAAGCACTTTAGAAATTTCAGAAAGAAGCTAGAACACAAGCGAAGGAATTGCATCTAGAACAAAAATGTTCAGTTTTATAAAACGGAAATTCTTGGTTAAGCATTCCAAAATCTCAGATACGATTCTGTCGGATTAACGAACATTTTTATCGCTTGCGGTTTAGTTCTTTCAAAAACTTGTTCACTTAATTTTGGCAAAGAAAATTAGGTATTACAAATGTTTGAAAGTATTTCACTCAATTCACAGTTGAATGACAGTTTTTACAAATCTATAAATATATGAATGATATATAGAATATATTGTTATATAAGTGACGGGTCGTGATATGGACGCGTGCACTAACATTAATTTGAACAAATTCTTACTAAGATGTTTGAAAATTTTAAGCCGATAGGTTTTTTAGGAAACGAAAGTCACGGGTTACGTTTTAACGAAGTTTGAATTATATTTTAACTTTAATAAAATGAAAATTTTGCTGTTTAGATTGTTTCTGCGTTGAAGCGTTTTGATGCACTGATTCACAGGCTGATTTTGAGTCTAAAGCCAGCATTCAAGGAAACGTGTTGCGAGTGGCTTGGCCGCGCCAATCGTAGTTAAAGAAGACTGGGAACACAACTTCTGACCATATGAAACCATTGTAAAATAAGTGTTAACGATTTTTCGTAGATTTTGGAACATAAGTCATATAAGTTTCGAGAGTCACAAGCTGAAAAAATTTTGCGAAGGCAATAGAACATAAGAATAAACAATCGCGCTAGATTCTAGAATACCCGCCACTACAGTATATTATTACTGCGCATTCCTTGCTCTTAAAAAATAGAAGCGCACATGACTGAAATGTAGACACACATCCGATCGATACAAGCGAAAAAAGCGCGATCGTAAGGAGCGGACAAGGTGGCGAAATTTCATATTGAACTCACTTTGATTTGAGCAACCAATTAGATTTAGGGATAATTAATTTTGGTTCATTTTAAGTCTTGCAGTTTTCGTCACTAAGTTTAAGTGTGGCCATGTTACGGTACGATTGACCCGAGAGGAGGG
>JAOBAT010000907.1:0-14164 GCA_026413305.1 Hydrozoanthus tunicans
CTGTCACGTTCGATAGAGATTTATTTGAACTCTGGCACATAGTGAAGCATGAACACAGTAGCTACATGCACGCACTGGGGGCCTATTTTTTTTAATATGTTGTGATACTATAATAGAGCTTTCCTGCAGTGTAAAATTTGTGACAAAGTTCGACATCGCAGTTACCTTTTTTGACCTGTAAAATTTGGCAATTTTCAGAGTGTTGCACTGTTGCTGTAAGTACGTAAAATTAAACAGAAAAAATATCATGACCAGATGGTTTTAATTTTAAAATTTTTACATGCTCTTGTTGTGAAAGGAACTATTTAATTTTGTGAGAAATGTCAACTCCATAGAATAAAGCAATTGCGGATTGAGTCAAAGTTGACTGACTTTTCATTGAAATTACCAGGCCCCGAGGGCCAGTGAGCGCTAATTTAGCCTTTAGGTTTTCCTAAATTTCTCAAAACGAAAGCTCAGTTGCAAGTTTAAGTGTGATTTCTAAAATGAGTTCACCAAAAGGGTTTTCCAGGCAAAATATAAAGAAATCCGAAATTTGATGTTTGTCCACGAGTATTTGATTTTCTCAGTCAGCGGCTCTTAAATATTATTTGTAACCTGAAGATACTGTAGGTTTTGGACCCGTAAACCAGCATTTCATTGTTCAGGTTTCCATACTAAAGCTTATCGATGCAAATGTGAAACAATGCAGTGTGAGTGTGTGTGTACTGGTAACACTTTGAATCATGTTTGTAATTTGTAAAAATATCATATTTTGTAGTGCGCTCACTGCCTCCAAATCTACTTATTTTCTTGGAACTCTTGATAGGATCAGTTTATTATAATTATTGTAAGTAATTGAATGTTATTGGGTTAGAAACTGCAATCAAAAATAAAACCTGAAAATAATATTCTCTCAACTAGCAACTCGCAGATTAGACGACCTATTTATTTTGCATTCAGCTTCGTCGTTTTTATTTCAAGCAAGAAAAGGCAAAATGATGAAAACTTCCTCAAATAATGAAAATTTTCGTGCGGCAGTGAAAACCGATGCTGGTGGCGGACAGTGTTCTAATGGCCTCATAGATGATCCAGAAAATTCACCAGTACAAGCTCAAGCAACTACAGTTTCTCTGACCAAACCAAACAAGTTCCTCTGGCAAAGCCGAGCTCTTCCACAACTGGAAATGTTTACTACGGTAATAACTTGAATTGAGATAGAGCTCAACAACTGATTCATGGCATTGTTCCAGGCGGCAACTTTTCCTTCAACATAAACATTTCTGGCTCTTCGAACAGCTAGATTTTTGTTTACAAACCTTGTTACGTTTGACGATTACGTTTTTGAATGTTTTTCACAACTTCTGTGTCAAATCGATAGCATTCCTGCGGTGAACCTGCTTTCTCTTCGACTTTGAGTGAACTTTAAACTAATAGTGTGAACACTCTGATCACATGACATCTCTAATTATGTGACAGAAAGCGAGCGTTCTTAAAATAGAAATAAGTTTTACAGTATGTTGTTTTGTTTTTAATAAAGTGCGTTTTTGTCAAAATGTTTTGGTAAATACTAATTGAGAGATACCCCCTCAGGGTCGGTGTTTTTCGCGCGCTCTCATTGGTTCCTTAAACAGTGAGTATCGTTAGCAATCGAGAAAAACAACATGGCGTCGCGATTTCCGAAACATGTCAGCGAAGCCGAAATTTTGGAAATAAATTTTGCAACTGTTCCCGATGACACAAACAATCCACTTGCAGAGTTTGTTAATAATGTATTTTAAGGAAAAATTTAATAATTGTTTGACCTATGAACAACATTTTCACAAGTAAACAAAGTCAAAGCGTCAAAACTGAGTTGCCGGTGCGGCGACAACGAAGCTGTTTACAATTTTCATGTTTATCTAAATACAAAAAATGCTGAACACAAGATACACAGTGTGGTGTTTATACGTTATTTTAATAGCTTTCTGAACAACAACATGTGTAGTTTCATGTGTACTAGAAGTCACCATGCTTGATCACCCAACATGCCTTGCGCACTCTATTGTTGTCGTGGTAATCAGCTAACATACAAGAGCTTGCACTCTTTAGCTCAACAACTGCAGCAAACAGCTTGGTTCATAAAACCCCTGTTTATTGGCCATCGGGGACGTGAGAAGCAATCAGCCATGAAGAAGTATATGCATGTAAAGCCCACCGCACACTTGTGCGATAGCATGCAATTTTCGTCGCATGCAATCGAAATTGTTGTCGCACATTCACCGCACACGTTTGCGAGAAGATGCAATAGCCTCCGACAAACTGGTTCACTTTTAAGAAAATCAAACATGTTTGATACATGCGATCATTATTGCATGCGATAGAAATTGTATCGTAGGCCCCCGCACACTTGTGCGATGTGCTGCAATTTTGATTACATGCGACGAAAATTGCATGCTATGGCACAAGTGTGCGGTGGGCTTTACACGACAGATCTTGCTATCGGAGTGAATGATGACAGTCATGGCGATCAAGCTTCCTCGTGGTCTCATTCATGGCGGCACCGGCACGTTTTAAATTGTCAGTTCACCTTCAGTTTTAGTTCTGGCTCACAAGCGAAAAGTAAATTTTGAGTCGGTCTTGATTTTGGCTCTTTGTCTGCCGTTTGTCGGAACACAAGGAACATAATTTTGCAAGTTTCAAACTCTGAACATCTGAAGTTTGAACAGAGCAGCGAACGAAGTTGACAAGTACTTAGTAGGTGAACCGATATCTACCTAAAAAATCTTGCTTAAAGTTTCTTTGTGAGCATAAAACAACACCATGTTAATTACGTGCTGGCTTTGAAACAAAAGCAAAGTTGTAGTTATCTTAGCCCTTGGCTTTGAGATTGCGTGACTGTGACATTAACGATATGGTAAGAAAACTCGGAATTTAACTGCTTTCACACTCGAGGCTCGCAACGGTTGGAATTTGAATTCCCCAAGCCAAATTTTTCATATAACACATTACAGTTATGATAGAGCATCCTTACAATGCAGAAATAAGTTTCAATATCGATGTAGCAGATTGCGATTTTGGCGAGTAAAGTTTTGCTCTTTTGGAGGAGTGTAGGCTTACTCTTCGAAGTAACTAATTTCGTTAGATTCTTCAGTAGTAGTGTTGCGACCAAACCCAAAGATCATTCGCAGATCCAGCTGTCGGACCACAGCCCTAAGGGATTCTTGTCCATGTCTATGGGGGGATGAAGCGGAATCATAGGAATATGAATATTCGCATATTTTTGGCCTCTGAATATGAATATTTGACTATTTTGACGTCGGAATAAGAATATTAGGCCAGCCAGACCAAGGAATACGAATATTTGAGAATATTTGCGTCTGGGATATGAGTATTTGGAAAATATTCCTAAATTAATATGAATATTCTGAAGGAGTTATGCGGCTGCACAAATATGTATCAAAAGATGTTTATGTAGAATGCTACAAACTTTACTTCCTCATTGAAGGCTCCACTTTATTTTGGATTCGATTTTACGTCAAGAAACACTATGTATGATCGTAAGAGCGAGTCAATTCCGGCATTTATTTGGCTCTTCTATCAAAGTCCCGCCTTTAAGTTTATCCTTTTTAACGTGATCGGTGCCACACTTGCATAAAAAGGTTTTTATACTATTTTAAAATTGTGTATGTTTTTACGATTTGTGGTGGTTAAAGAGACAGGAGTCAAGAAAAGCCTCACGTACGGTTTTATAGTTGGTAAGAATGAGAACTAGAACGTCAATAATACGTTTCACCCCATATGATAACTTAAATGCTTTCTTTTGTTTTTTTGACAGCTAATAAATGGCTTCGTTACTGCGTTCCGCGTTTAGAGTTGCTTCCCTGGCCTCGAGTCGTGATTCCTTGAAGATACTCTGGGCAGATGGAGCTAGCAGCCATTTTTCTAGCACTTGGCTTCGTACATCCGTGAGAGACCCAAAGTATTTTGATTGTGATTCTTACATGTATCCTCAAGATGAGTATATCCACTTTATTACTGCTAGCAAACCTCTGGTTGCTGCTGGACTCAGTGACAGAGATGACGAAGAGATCATTGTCACTTGGGAAGACCATACCAGCAAGTTCAACGCTTCTTGGTTAAGAGCCCAGGACCATTCCATTAACGAGAAACTGGGTCCGAAGCCTAAATATGTCCTGTGGGACTCCACGACTAAACTGCCTGCACCGTACCATTACTCTGAGCGAAAGGAGAAACTGGAGTCGTGGATGACGGATCTCCGAGAATATGGTGTGGTTTACTTTGAAGGAGCTCCAGCAAAAAGGGAAAGCATGCAAGACATTTTGCATCAAGTTGGTGTTATGAAACAACGTCACCACCCGACCAAAATGCTCTCTATAGTTTTTGATGCTTCCTTAAGGAAAGAAATTGACCAGCAGACCTACGGCGCTGGATTGCATCCCTTCCATATCGACACTGCTTATCACAAGGCTCCAGCAAAAATCTCTTGCCTTCTTTGCTTGAAATATGTTGCTCCTGTACAGGACACATATAATGTTTTCGTGGATACTACCAGAATCATCAAGGACATTCAACGTGACGAACCCGAAGCCTATATGCTGTTAAAAACCATTCCTGTCCGAATATCAAGGAGAAGATTGCAAACGGCCGAAGATTGTGACCCATCGGAGGGCCACCTTTATCATTTTGATGCCATGTTGGAGAAGACTGTGATTGGTTTTGACGAGGAAGAGGGATTGCAGTCACTGCTTTTAAGCAACAAACAAGCTGGATTCGAGCTTGGTTCTGTCAAAGACACCACCGTTATCAAGGAGTACTACGAAGCATACAAGTAAGTTAAATAAGAAAAACATCGTTCCGTAAGGCGAACTGTTGGGTGATTGGACATTGTGTTCGACACCAGTTCAGGAATTCTCTTTGGAGCCCAAGCCGAAATTAATTATTTTCTGTTCCTAAACTGTGTTTAATAGCTAACGTTCATTGCAATAACGTTTGAATTTTTGAAACTACTTATCTGTTAGTATCTCTTTAATTCTTTTATACACAATACTACCGTAAAATAATTTCTCCCAGCTAGAACTCACAGTTTATGCAACGACTTTGAGACAGTCATGCTTTCCATCTTCAGTCGTATTACTGTTAAGCTAAAAAATTAAAACTTCTCTCGATCGATCGGACCTTGTATCCGGTTTCCTTAGTATTAAGCCGATGTGACTCTTTGACTCCCCTGGGACAAGACACTAACCCATTGCCGGTTAGTCCCTAGCAGAAGCTGGTACCGTCATTTATATTTCGACTGGAACAAAATGCGTAAAGGGACTTGCTCAAGGACACAGCAAAGTGGTTTGACCGGGCCCTTAGGATTACAAATCGAACCGCTCCCCAGCATTATTGCTAACATTAATACCATTCATTGATATTATTTGTAATATTAATATGGTTATTAGCTATTTCAAAGTTTGTGTGATAAACATTGTTGCAATTTTACCCTATCACAGGCTGCTACAGTCCAAACTCAATAACCCATCCTATCATCAAAAGTTTTTGTTGAAAGAAGGTTGCGCGGCCCTGTTTGATAACTTCCGCGTGGCTCACGCCCGAGAGGCGATTCACCCAACTACAAAACGCCATCTTGTCCTTGGCTACCTCTCAGAAGAGATGTATCGCACTCGCTGGCGAGTTTTGCTAGGAGCAAAGTCGGGCTTACACGACAAATGGCTGTACGCATGCTCGGAGAAGTCACTGCGAGTTTTGGCAAACAGGAAGAAAGAAGCAAACAAGAAAGAAGCCGCAGCTTCAACAGCATAGCTTTGTCCACAACCATAACTTTACAACAACAGTTTAAGTAATAACAAACTGTTGTCTTATACAAAAGATTGTAGAAAACATAGGATGGTGACCATAGAGTGTTGTCCTTCATGGCATATGTGTAAATACAGCAAATAGATTCGAGTGAGGCCTTAATTACCACTGGAACGGGGTATTATCAAGTTTCGCTGATCAATCTACAGCACCCCATAGACCCACACAAAGGAAAGAGAAAAAATCTCTGACCTCGGTGGGATTCGAACCCACGACCTACGAAACAAAGATGTAGATCTTTGTGTGGGTTTATGGGGTTCTTTGTTGATACTGTTGATCAGCGAAACTAGGACTATACCCCGTTCGAATACTCGAATCTATATGTTGTATTGATTTTGTTTCTTTGGGAATAGTGCCGACAAATTCGTTGTAGATGCTATTGGCATTTTGACACTACTTTTCAAAAGCTAATTTTTAGCTTTTTTGGGGACACCATTTATTTGTACAAGTTAAGCCTTCTTTATTTTCAGGAAGAATTAGTTTCTAAAGCCCTGTTTACATGGCAAGAACTAACCCTGGTTCGATCCCGGTTAAAACTAACCCGGGTTAGTTTTTGTCATGTAAACACTGTTAACCCGGGTTCGACCCGGGTGAAATCTAACCCATCACCAGAGGTGGGTTCGACTCGGGTTCGACCCGAGTTAGTTTAGAAAAGTTACGTGTAAACATCAACCTGGGTAGAACCCGGGTTAGTTTTGATTTTGCACATGCGTGATGCTTTGTTGTTAGTGAAACTGGGCATGCGTGTGTAAAACTAAGCCGGGTTCGTCCCAGGTTTGTGTTTACACGCGTCTTTGGTATTTTTCAGTGTGAACAAAGTTGGGACGAACCCGGGTTAGTTTGTACCGTGTAAATAGGGCTAAAAAGAACTGTTAAGTGCGCCTGGCAAGTAATTACAACAGCCCTAAGATCAACTAAAACGTCGATAGTTTGAAATCTTTGGTGTCGGAAATTTGAAGGTGTCGACATCTCGAGCGCTAATTTGCCCTTCATCACAAAAGTCAGCAATTCTCCGTGTAGACTTTGACCAAGGAAGTTATTTTCCCATACATCGGAGGCAAAACTTTTTCAACTTGAAGCAGTGTTTGATAAGAGAAAAATACTGGTTTTGACAGAGCAATAAATTGTCGAAATTGTGCTCGATTGACAAAACCTGAAATCCAGTTGAGTTCAAAGATCACGTTGTTTTAAGAACCTTCATGAAACATACAAATAAAGTAGAACAGGCAAATACCGTTTTGATTTGTTCAAACTGTTCGACGTTTTGGCTTTGCATGACATGACATTTCAAGGAGTCATACTCACAGGAGAACAGGCAACAAGACTCGAGGTCTGCCTGCACCCCGGACCTACGGTTAAACCTCCTTACGCAAAGGTCGCATAGTTTGCAAATGCTAAAGCAGTTTAAGACCCTGAGTAAAGGCCCGACACCGGGAATCGAACCCGAGTCTCCCGCACGCGATGGACTGGTACTTAGCAACATGAAGCCTACGGTGTAGCCGGCGGACGTGTCAATTTTATATGCCAGTATATTTAGACTGGCTGCGTGTTGGGTATGGAAGCAAAACAATGCCACGTGGTTAGTCGTTCATCTCAAATTTTATTTCAATTTTCGTTATTCGATTTTCGATTGCAAAGGGAGTTACGTGCGTATAAATCACCATTGCGGGGTGTTCGTTGTTTCAGTAGTAAGTTTTAAAGGATCCACGTGTTGATTTAATTGCTTTAAGAACTGGTTACATAGTTAGTATGCCGAAACAATTACTTTTGCCACTGCACGTAGTGCAATTCGTATCGAAAAATACTTCATCGAGCGTAAAAACATGTGGCAAACTACACGTCTTAATTGAACTTTTGCTATGTCTAAAATAATAGTAATAATGATAATGATAATAATGATAACAAACTTTATTAAAATGTCAAACCTTCTAGCGTGGGATATATCCTATACTAATATGGGGACACAACAAAAAAAGTTTAAAAAATCCACAAACAAAACTCAAAGTTTTAAAAAACAATAAAAAAAGTGTAATACAAGTACAATATAAAAATCTGTCTCATTTAAAACTTTCACAAACTGCACGAATTGCAGATCTTACAACCATCATCTAAAAACACGGTTAGGCCTTTCTTCCTTATAGTTATTTTAAATAATAAAAGTTACTTAATCGCTCTTTCCTCAGAGGTGAGCTTTCCTCAAAGCTTGGGTCCTAAATAACGTAACGAATGTTTTTCATATCTTATAGTTTTAAACCTGGGTATAGAAAAGTTGGATTGCAGTATAGTTTAAGGGCGCGAAACGTTAGACGCTGAACTGAATCTTGCTGACGTGATCACTTTTCACGTTCGCGTCCCACGTATACGCGGTCCTAAATCTCCCTGTTATCGTTATAATTACCAGCCGCCACGGCTCCGCAAAAGCTCTGTCCGGACTACTCCATAGTTCACAGTTTATCAGTTCATCTTCAGTATATATTTTTTATTCACTGGTCAGGCCGCTTCCAACCCCGAATGCATTGGTCAGTAGCTCTTCAATTAGAGCAAAACACAAAGACTGTCCACCGGCACTGCTTCTATATACTTAGAAATACGTGGCAGTGTGACAAAGTCAGTTAGCCTTAGTTTATAGTTTGTAAAAAATTGAACAATTGATAAACACTGTTGATCTTTCCAGCTTTTCTCCCCCTTCTCCTGGTAAAATTCTGATGAATGAGTAAATTAACCCTGTGTCCAGCCCATGGGCTTATAGGCTAACATACCCATGGGAGTGACTTTTATAGTATTTCAAGCAATTGCAAAAGGTAAGTGGCTAACTATTGCCTAATTGATAAGTTTACAGTGGAGTAGCCAGGACCTGAAATCTTTGCAGGACCGTTTAGCCGAGCGAGTGCTAAAGCACGACATTTCTAGGAGGTCTAAAAATTGCGTTTGTGAAATCGCCAGAAATGCACCAAAATCATAAAACCTAGCAAAGATGTTCTTCCCGTGCCAGTCTGCTACAAACTGTCTTCCCTGGATCCGTAAGTTTCTGTACTGATGACTTAGGCACGACTTGGGGACTAGGACGTTATTCTCTCCCCTTCGGTTTGTAACATCAACATCAGGGGCTTGGGGCGAGTATTAACCACGCAGCATTCGTTACAAAATAACAATCTTTACAGGTGCTTCTGAAAATTTGTTCCCTTTCTCCATTTTAGAGGGTCAGAAAGCGGTTTTTCACGACGTGAACCATGAACACTAACATTTAGTTTTGCACTGATAATTTCGTGAATCCCGTCAGTGATCCGTGAACGAAAGTATCGCCGTTATTCGTGAAACGACAAATCTATATCTCGATATTCGTGAACTTAGTCTAGAATAAGCATATTTTTCGTGAAATAAATAATTCTTCAATGTACAAAATAGCTACGCATTTCAGATGTCAGAACTCGAAAACGTTTGGAGAACTTGGTATGTCAGTCACTCATACACAGAGAAGTTTGGAGGTCGAATGGTCAGAGTCGTCCGCGGGCCACAGACGTGAACGGCTTATTAGGCCTTCTCATCATCTTGAATAGATGGAATCGAAGTATAGGCTGTTCCCTCCATTCCGGCTATGTTTGGAAGCAATACCTTCTTTAAACCGATCTTTTCATAGTTAAGTATGTTACCTATCATTAATAACTTAGCAATCATGTTTTTTTTACTAAATTATGAAATACAAAAGTCGCGGGGATCGCCGCTGTTTATGTTTTTACACGAGCTCTCAAGAAAACGCGACCCAAGTAATAGTTGTAAGTTTATATAGAGTTTGTTTCATGACTGACTATTTTTATCTTTGCTGCTACAGAAGAGATCTCTAAGTTGAAGCTAAATGGGTATAAATCACTAAAAAACGATTCTTACGAGCAAGGCAACGACGAAGGCGATTGTTGTTAATGTTCATGGCCATGTAAATTTAGTTATTTATAGCGTTCGTACCAAAGGCATCATTTTCTTAATACCATGTGTGGGCCGGTGATGAAGAATAAAACTAAAAGCTGAAACATTCGTGATTCGTGAAAAGCCTGCATTGATTTCCGTGAACCGTGAATTTTCAATTTTGTTTCACGTGAACTGTGCTGATGCCCCCCCACCCCGCCCTCTTTTTGTTGAATATAATTCAACTAATTTCTAACTCATTCATATGCGCGTATGCGCAATGAATGAGATATTGTTGCAGTGTGGGGAAAGTGTCCGTGGAGTTTTAATTGTGGAAAGATATTAATTTAATCCAAACCGCGTGATTCCTCGGAGCACTCGCTGATAATTTGAAGGCCCGGGCCTGCAGGCTTACAAGCTGGCTACGCCACTAGCATACGATGTCTACGATAATCGAGTTAAAGCTGGTAGCTCGAACGGTCTTCATACCAAGATGAAGAACAGCCGCAACTCCAGCTGTATGCCGGCCGGCACCTTCTTTTAAACATTTAAGAAACATTTAAAAATTCAAAATATCGAGCCTGAATGCCGAGAAAGTGTTAAAATGACCAAATTTGAAAACCGTTCTACAGAAAAAAAAAAACTGCCTCTTGCCACCAAGGGGGAGTCAGGATGGCCGAGTGGTTAGCGCTCGCGCCCCCCACCTCTGTAGACCCGGGATCGAATCCTGGGTTTGCATGTGGGCTAAGATTTGTCGAACTTCTTCTGACTCCGAGGGTTTTTCTCCAGGTTCTCCGGTTTTCCTCCCTCCACAAAATCGACTTTCACGCCGACATCTGTGCTGTCGAGCGATTAAACATAAGCCACTGGCTGGGGAGAATGGGCAACCACTCCCAGCGTAACGACGATAAATAAAGTTAGTTTAGTTTAGTTTAGTTTTTTTTTAGCCATAGAACTTTATTTTTCAACTCTCGAAAACTGCTCAGTCCCCCAGACTGAAAACGGCTCTAGCTGTTCGGGACTTTATACGTTGAGCTCAATGTTATTCACATTTAATATAGCAAAACATGAGTGGATGAAATAAACGATCTACTTATAAACTAAATGAAAGTGTTTAGGCGCGAAGCCATGAGTTTACTAATGCGTTTATTTAGTTATGAACGAAATCTATATAAGTATCGTCTTTCCTACCCTTGCCTCAACGCCCCCCCCCCGTCATGCATGGTCAATGTTGGGAACACTATGTCGGGCGTTATACCAAGTGTCACCAACCGTTGTTCGAATCCGCTGACAGAATCAAAACTTCATCGAACATCGAACTTCATCAACATCGAAAACAATCATCGAGAAAAACATGTTCAGTAGAAAGAAAAAAAATGATCGTCCTCAGAATGCAAAAAAGAAAAGTGAGCTTTCTGGCATGGTAGGTAATTATTCTGTTTTTCAGGTCAGAGACAGGTCTATTAAAAAGTAAATGAATGGAAAAAGTGACTTTACCTCGGCTCGGCTCGGCGGTGCGCAACCAACGGGCAGCATTTTTGTTGTGGCTTTACGTCTTGACTGCGTCTATATTTCCATCTAAGTCGAAGGCATTGACGTTGCTGAGCTCTCCATACGAGATTAAAAAATTTATATGTCCATTTTTTCATCAAATTATAAGCAACTCTATCGTTTAGTTGCTGTCAAGACATGTAGAATTGTCTAAGAGAAAGTAGTTAAACTTGTGTTGTAGGTAGTTATTGTACTAGATGTCGAGTTTTTGAGGCACTTTGTTGTCCTCTTTTAAAAATTCAAAATACATACTACAGGTGATATTTTGTTGCTTACACAATGTAAAATAGGTATATTTAAGTTTTCACAAGTGTTTATCAGTGATTAAGACAAGACTTTGGATTGAGTAAGAATTAAGACTATTGACGACTAACATTTTGTTTAAAAATCACAGAATAAAAAGTTTTTGAGTTTTAAATGAATAAACTACTAATATGGCTTCGACTATGAGGTCATCTTTGTTGTGTTTTCACAAACGTTTTAGTAATTTGTAAAAAAAGTTTTTAAATTACTTTTTTTAACCTATATTTTTCAAATGTTGTATAAGCGAAATATTGTGGCATTTTTACCTCATTTAAAAATCAGTTCCCAAGTTTGGAAAATGAAGATGATGGCATGGTCAAAAAAGTTTAAAACATTATTTATAAAAATGTTTTCAAGAAACTTTTTAGTCTAGATGATTTTTAAAAATTTTACGAGCAAAATATTATGCGGTGATAAACATCTTAATGTACCTTAAGCACTTATGGATTGGTGTTTTACTAAGTTCTAAACTTGGTTTGATATATAAATGTATATGTTTTTCTATACTTAAATGAATTCTGATCACAAGAGGGGATCTCTAGTCTGCATAGATAGTTATGTCATTTCAAGGCCGAGTGACAGTTTCTGGCAGACATATTTGCTACATATTGGGAAATTTGGCCTTGACTTGTCATTAGTGTTTGTTAGCCATGAAGCCAATCTGAAAATGGCTTATTAATTCTTTTGTTGGACAGCTTGGGCTTGGCATAGATCCTGAAGATATGACAGGGCTTAACCTTGGTGGCCTTGATGATAGTGATGATGATGATGGTGATTTGGAAGCAGAGCTTGCTGTGTTGCAGGGAGGTGGCCCCATAAAGCCACAGAAGAAGAAAAAGAGTAAGTCTTAAAGAAATACTTAAAATAGAGTGCTCCATCATCTTGATAAAATTAAGTAAGCTAAAGCCTAGGGTAAAACCCTTTTTTTGTTCTTAAAAACAAAATTATTGCTGTGCTTTAGCCAGGTTCCTGAAGTTTTCAAGATGCTCAAATAGAATGAAAATGAATGACGTATATTTTGAAAGTATACTTTCAATCTCATGAAAGAAAAAATCATTAACACCAATAGAAAATCAATTGCATATAGTATGAAAATCAGTGGCACGTTAGAGACAAACTATAGTGGAGTTTGCATAGAGCGGCACAATCAATTGCACCTTCTTACAATCGTTTGCACAAATGGTCAATCATTAATGTGAGCTGACAAATGTTAGTGTAGAAATAACAACTATTTTTAAGGAAAAAAAATTTCAAAATTGCTGTTGACGTTAGTGAATGTATATTTGTGTAAATGAACAGGTGTAGTAAAAATACACAATAGAGTAAAATATCATAACACAGCTTCTGTTAGTTTGTATTACAAGTACATTTTGTCATCAAGAATCAGGAACAAACGAAAAGCAATACTGTTGTTGTTATTGTATACTTTTATTTTTCTACTATAAAATGTTCTTCAAAAAAGCAGCAGACTTCTGTAAAATGTGGGAGGGCAGGAGATGAAGTGAAAATGCATAAGCCTCCTGCAAAATCAGTGGGGAACAAACGAAAACTTAGTTTAGCCTCCTGCAAAATCAGTAGGTTGGCATCTCTTTAGTTACATAATATGCAAATTGAGAAAATTGGTAGTGAGAACTAATCAAAGTAAAAATAATTACTGAGTATAAGAAGTAAATTTCCCTAATTTGCTTAATGAAATGTATGAATTCTTATTGGGAGAATTTATACCAGTGTAACTAGGATTCGAGGATTAAATTGATCATCGTCCACCTAACACAGAGCCACTACCAATGGCTGATATTGAGAAGATGGCTGCTGAAAGCCTGAAAGATGTTGATGATGAGGACCTTGGTGATGATGATTTGGATGACCCAGATTTACTGGTAACTCATGACATTTGTTACTGTGGAGGAGGGGTACACACTCTGTGACTATTGATACGATAGGCAGGTTTGGAAATTAACAGGATCACGGTCACCTGGGGCAACTTAAAATTGGCTCAGGTGACTATGTTTTGAAAACAGGTAGCCTGTGGGTGACCATCGATTTCAAGTACAAACTCATATAATTATTTGCCTAAGAAAAAAAACAACAACTTTAAAGCCTATTAAGAATTATAGAATTTCTCAGATGTGTAATATTTTACTGTAGTTTTGAGAAAACCTAAGCACTGATTGGACACAATTAGCCAGTTTCTGTTCCCTTGTTAATCCCTTGGGTGATGCCATTTTGTTTTTGGCTTTTGTAATCAATAAAAAAATTTCCCACATTCCCAAATGGACTGTCAAATGGGAGCCATGTGTTTAACTTTTAAAGTGCAAACAAAAATTATTATTTTGATTGATTTGCCATGTCATCCTCTTTTGAAGTGAAATAAAATAGTTTTTCAAATCAATTGTGTAAAACAAGGCAGTTTTTACTTTTAATTAATTAGCCAGTTTCTGTTCCCTTGTCAATACCTTGGGTGATGCTATTTTGTTTTTGGCTTTTGTAACCAATAAAAAAATTTCCCACATTCCCAAATGGACTGTCAAATGGGAGCCATGTGTTTAACTTTTAAAGTGCAAACAAA
>JAOBAT010000907.1:14264-33578 GCA_026413305.1 Hydrozoanthus tunicans
CCTCTTTTGAAGTGAAATAAAATAGTTTTTCAAATCAATTGTGTAAAACAAGGCAGTTTTTACTTTTAATTAATTAGTTAATAATCGACAAAATCAATTAAAACCTATAAAGTTACACAGTTTGAACCAAGTTTACACCTTTTTACAAACTTGACATATGAAAATTTGATATAGACTAAAACTAAAAAATTGCACATTGTACGAGGCTCTTTCCTTTTCAGCTAGGCACCTAAGATTTTGAGGATGGTCGCCCACAGGCTCCTTAGCCTGAAAGTTAATTTTCAACCCTGGACAAGGGTGCTTGTTGTGAATTTTTGGGAATCAAATTAAATCAACAGTTTGGTATTTGTCTTTGGTCGTTCCAATTCCCATTGTTATTGAAATTCATTATAATTTATCTATTTTCTTATTACCCTCATTAATTTTCTTGCACCACTGAAGGTGACACTTAAAGTCCAAACATGTTAACTTAAAAGATTAATGTTGTGTGCTTCATCAAAATTATCTGACGCATAATTATTTTGGTGTCATGTATATTAAACTTTTTGAACTACAGCTTTCTTTTTTTTTGTTTTGTTTTTTTTATTACAAACAAGAGTTGAAGGAAGTGCAGATCTATACACAGCTGGAGTGATAAAAAACTAATCTCAAGATTTAATTTTAATTTTTTAGTATTATGTGATAAATGTAAGTTATTGTCGCTGTGAGATGATAGGAAAAGCTGACGTTTTGAGCGTTAGCCTTTTGTCTGAGCATCTCCAGAATTTGATGCAAGAGTCAAGTCTTTAGCGGATAGAGTGGACAAGATGAAATTATGGGAGAAAAGAGTTTCAAGTCAAACATGATGCTCCTGAAGACGAAGCCTAGTGCTCAAAATGTCAGCTTTCCCTATCATATCATGGTGACAATAATTTATTTATCACATAATACTACAAGTTTATATTCAATTTCTGACACATTAAATAGTTTTCTTAAAAACATATATACCTTAGTTTAATTTTTGTTTTGTTGCCTGGTATCAACATGACCAAAAAGTCACTGTACAAAAAACCCCAAGCAATGTACAACAAAACTTGATCATTGCTTTTGAGGTTTGTGCCACCATCCAGCATGGTGCATTGTTATTTCAATTCTTTTTGCTTCCATTCCTCATGTTCAGGCAGAGCTACAGGATATCGGGGGTGATGAAGACTTATCAGGGGGAGAAGATTCTACTACCCCTGTTATGGCCGCTCCAGTGGTACCTAAAAAGGCTGATAACCCAGGTTCATCTGACCTTGCCCTCTTGTTAGAGAGAGAGAAAATGTACAAGGTAGCAATAGACAATGCAGAGAAAGCTGGACAGAGTTCAAAAGTCAGGAGATATGGTAGAGGTCTCAAGGTAGCAAATAATTTGTAAATATTGCATTATCAAAATAAGGTCTTTGTCAAACTTATGCAAATTGGTGACTCTGGGCCCTTAGTTACAGTCTTAGCTTGTAACCAAACATTTAATCTAGTGTCCTTGACAATGGTGCCAAGATGTTGTCATAATGTTGGACTCTTTAACATTAGTTTTGTCAATGTAATTTATTTGAATTTATACAGCACTTAGTGATGAAATTTAGACATAAGATTTGAGGCACTAACACAAATCTACGTATGTACAATAACAATCCAAAATATTTATAATTTCTTTGTGAAGGACATTGAGAAATTCATTAAGCAAGCAAAAGCTGGGAAGCCTTTAAACATGGATGAGGTGCCTCCTCCGGTGGCCAGTGGTGCTGAGGGGCCGCCCCAGCCTTCCCCAGCTGAGAGCCCTGCTGGTGATGATAATAGAGCTGTTAAACAACCAGAACCAAAACCAGCTCAAGCAGTCGGACTGGTACCACAATCATCAAAATGTGAGTGTGTACAAAGTATGGTATCTAGCAGCAGTGGATACAGCCGAACCCTGCTAACACAGTCACCGAGCCAGAAAAAACTGGTTATGTTAGTTAATAGGCCCTATGCGAAAAATAGCAGTGATTTTAATATCCCTTTGTTTAGTGCAACCAGCCTTGTTCTCAAGTTAAACTTTCAAAAGAGTATGTTATGCAAAGCGAGGCTAGTTGGGCTAAACAAACAAATATTTAAATTGTTACCATTTTTGCATACTAGTGTCTATGGGATGATCATATCAATGAGGTTGTTTTATAAGAAAATGTACAGTCATGGCCTTTTAGCCAACATGACTGGAAAAGGAAATGACCATATTGACAAGGTGGCCAAAAGGAGTCATGGCCTGAAATAAAAAAAACTTTTCCGGAGACATTTTTTTTAAAAGAAATATTAAACCAAGATTTTAGGCCTGAACATTTGGCACACTTTAAAAACTATTATATAAAAATGATATCTTTTGCGGCCTACAACAAAATTTTAGAATCTGTAGAACAGAATTATCTATAAGAACATTCATTGGTTTTTCTACTAACCAAATAGATGGAACAACAGTTTAAAATAATTGTAAAAATAAAATAATGATGATATATTTCAGTACAGTTATATCCACCTATGTTCTGATTTAGATAAGACATGTAAACTACATATCTGACTAACAACTTTTTACACTACAATTTTTATTGTATAATAATTGAATAATAATTTTAAATACCTTGAAGCCCTCCCAGCTGCAAGACCCAAAATAGTTTCTCCACCCAGCAGTGAGGTATGTGAGTTTAGTAGCATAATTCAGTTGCAACTCAGGCCATTGCAGTCAAGAATTGTACCAACTGTTCAGTGTACTGTACTAAAAATTTCAGATGTACGCAAACCAGTATGATTGATTAACAATGTTAATAATTCAAAAAGGAAGACAATAGCCTAAATCTGCTACTGTTAGTGGTGTTCTAGTCTTGATTTAGTCTTATTATTGTGAGTTTTTTTATTTCACCTCAATATGGTAAAGATAAGTTGTTTAATTTTGTGTGGACATGTACGCAATTTGCATTTGTTTAGGAAATGAACATATGGTTGAAAAAAGTTATCGAACTTCATGTTCTTGCAAGTGCATGTATGTGCATTATATATAATAAATAATTTTTATTTGATAGATGTACTACTACTGCTAATAATAATAAAAATATTAATAATAATAGTAACATAATAACAAGAACAATATTGATAATATTGTATTCTAAATAAAACTGTACTTTTTATCTGCCCTTTTGAGTCAGGCAAAAAGACTAGAATCATTTTTATTAATGATAATAATATATTAAAATATAAGATATAATAATAATATATATTAAAAGGTATTTGTATGAACTAACTTTTCTTTACACAAAAAAACTTCATTTTGTAAGGGGAGTTAGGAATTGATCAATCAAGGTAAATTGTTAAAACTGAAATTAGGAGAAATTCTCCCCATTGTAAATTATTAGCTTTTTAAATAACTAAGTACTACTTTTTAGAATGACAGCAGTAAGAAGGCTGATATTGAGCTGTTGAAAGAAAGACAAACCCTGTTTAAAAAGGCGGCACTCGCATGTAAGAGAGCAGGGGACATCCCACAGGCTAAACACTTCCTGGGAGTGTCAAAGGTAAGACAGTGAACATTAACAAATTGCTTGCTTTTGCAATCTTAAATTTTGCAGTGTGTACTCAGGACTTGAGAGAATCCGTAGCCATCTAGCCACTGGCTGGTTGAAATGCAGTTTATTATGTTGCCAGTGGGTTTTTGGCAAGCTTTCCCTAGCCAAAATGGCTAGTGAAAATTTCAGGCACTTTTATAGTGGGAAGAAACCTGCCTTGAAGAAAATTGGTTTTGGTTAGTGAGCAAAAAAGTTAGTCTAAATCCCTGATACTAGTGGTGTGTTCAATAGTTGTGTACTTGGCATACCAAAGTGGAGTATAGTCCTTGGAAGTTATTGTGTAGCAAAAATTTACTCAATTTACTTTTAGTAATTCCAGAATGTCAAAAGTGAGATGAAATTATAAGTTTACAATTTTTGGGAATGACTTTAAGAATAGTATCAAAGATTAAGAAGGTTATAAAGTTTCTACCAGTTCTAAAAGTACTTTGAGTTTAAACTGTTTATTCAAAGCCTTCCATGTTTACTGAAAGAGTACTATAACATTGACAGAGTATAAGTACAGAATTTAACATATGTTAAATTTGACTTAGTATGTACTTTCAGAATATTAAGATCTCAGATGTATAGCAGGGAAATACCATGTATTGTCCTTGAATGTACAAAAGGGAAAGCAAGAACTTTTAAATCCAGTGAACCATTAGGCTGGAGTTTATTTCTGGTTTCTAAATTTATGCTAAGCTGGTAAGAGCCCTCAAGCTTGACTCCCCCTGGATGGGATACTAACTCGATGCAGGTTCGCCCCCTGAGCAGAAACTGGTATTTGCTTAATATACAGCTGAGTTGACTAGAAAAAGTCGGGTAATGAGTCTTGCATGGAGACACAAAACAGTGTTTGACTGACAGTGTCAAACATGCTAACTGCTTGACTACTGCATCACAGAGAATTCAGTAATTGAAGGGTGAGGTGAGACAAATTAGATAATTGTGTATTCTCTGTTTGTATTGTTTCAGAACATTGAGAAGCTAATTCAAGCTGCAGAAAACAATGAACAGGTGGACATGTCGAAGCTTCCTCCTTCGCCTTCTCTTCCCTCTGAAGGTATGGTACATGAGGCATAACATATAGTAGAAAAAATATCTTATTACCAGACATTTGTTTTCATTTTGTGCCTATTGTAATTATTGAGTATGGATATTTCTTTAAAAAATGCAAAATGGTTTTAAGTTTATGACATTTAAATACAAGTCATTTGGATTACATAAAAACCAAATAATTTTGTGATAAATGATGCATGTAAGCTAACTTTTTAAGAATTTGCATTAAATAGATTGTCATTAGTTGAGTTGTCAAAACTAACATGTGCTGTTTAAGTCCGTTAGTTTTTATGAATGAATGTTTCACGCCTGAAATTGGCAGATAACTAAAAATAGACTTGATAATGTACAAGTTACCAGTTAATGAAATTTAAGTTAGTTTATTTACAGTCAATATGTAACGTTAAACCATGACTGAGGACTGATCTGTCAGTAAATAACTTTGATTTTTCCCTTCTTCTTACCTCATTTTCATACTGTTGAACTTTTTCATTTCATATTCATTTCATAGAATTTTTGTTGTGCCGGTTTTTGGTAGAGATAGGATACCTTTAATCAAGGAAGTGCTAGGAACCAATCAGATTGCAGGATCTGTCACTGTGCGCTCTCGGTGAAAGATTTAGTTATCTGTTATGAAATTATCTTGTTTACAGGCGTACCTTCTAGTGTTGACGCTGATAGATCACCCCATCCCCAAGCTGTTGTTGTTGAATCCCCTACAGCTAGTAGCCAACCTGTTGCAGACTCAGGGGGGAGTGGTGCAGATACTGGTGCCCCTCCTGTCCCTAAGGACACGTTGGAAGCTCTCCAGCAGAGATTAGCAAAATACCAAGCTGGTGTGGAGCAGGCAAAGAAAGAGGAAAACTCTAGCAAAGCAAGGAGAATGGGCAGGATCGTCAAGGTTTTTGTAATTTTTTCTAGGGCGTTACTGTAACAGGAAAAGGGGTCCTCTATTGTTTTGCAAAGTTTAGCCGATTGAATGTTGTTGTGTGCACATGTAAAATCCCTTTAAGACTCAACACTAAAATTTGCTAATTAGTTAGAATTAGGACTTTCAAGACTTGACTGGAACTTAATCAAAAAGCTGAATTGACTTAGTTTCTCTCTAATTTCCTTTTATATTTCTATGCTGGTCTAATTTTTTTTCACTGACCACAAACATAATAGGATGGCACTTCAAATCAAGTTCAAATGATAGACTACATTGGATCGAGCAAAAATAGTGCTCATACGAAATGCCTTAAGCCAAGTTTTGTCAGAGAAAAAATCTCCCTCGTATTTTTGGTTTTTGCGCAGGCCTGTTCTATCAGTGCTGTTTTTTAAAGCTAGTTACTTCCAAATTATTGCTTAATTCCTAATTCACCCATTAACTGATCCAATCCATTGACAGAGGCATGCTTGAAGTAGTTGGATTCACTTTTTGAAACATTGGATTCCTGTTTGTTCCATGAAACCCTTTTCCTGTTATTTGTCTACATTTGTGTTTGGTTGTTTTTTACTATTATTGCGGCACCATATAGTAAGAGGTTAAACAAGGACCTGCACTATAAAAGATATAGCTCCCCCCCTCATCTGAAATCTTTCAAAATTCAACTTTTGGAACAAGCAGCGTTTCAACTTCTTTCTGAGCCATAGGAATAGAGAAATTCATAACTGCTAAAATTTAAACATTCATAATCGTTTCTTCCATATAGCAGTGGAAAAAAGAAACGCAAGTGAAATTCGTTTAGTTTCGTCCTTCGTTTTATAAGAAATTCCATCAAAATTCCAGGGAAAGTTTGTACCTTTTTCGGCAAAGTTGTCCATAGTTGTACAACCAAAGTTTTAAGAATGTGGGGCTGTAAAGTCAGCAAGGCACATTTTGGTCGAGTAGCTGAATTTGTCCTAACGGTTTCAAGAAGCCAAAGCTTTGATTACAACTTACTTAATTTATAATCAATAGCGTTTGACAAATCAATTATATTACAGCAATACCAGGATGCTATTAAGGCTTATAAGGCTGGTAGGCCCGTGGAGTTTGAAGAACTTCCAACTCCTCCAGGATTTGCACCAATCCCACTTCCTGGACAAACAGGCCTGGCTGCACCAGACACCACCAAAGCTACTTCACAGGTACTGATTATGGTCGTTTACTGTGCAAGCCCTTTTTGAAAAAGCTTCTTGTTTGACAGGGAACTGTTTTTCTCAATTAATAGGCTTATACATGGGGCCAAGAGATGTATTGAGTCCCTGATGTTACAATACATAGAGAGATTTCCCTCAGTAGAACTTTAAGTTTAAGAGTTACAAGTTAATGCTTTTGGGTCAACATTTGTTCTTAACAGAGGGTTTTGTGAAATCTTATTACTGTGGTTTTACAGATTCCCGAACCAGCCATGGCAGCGACTCAACCTCGAGCCCCAGCACAGCCAAAAGCAACTGCAGTACAGGCCTCCCAGCCATCAATGGCAAAGCCACCAAGTCGAAATGAACAGCAATATAATTTTCTGATTGAGCGTCAGAAAGAATTTAAGATGGCTGCTCTTAGAGCCAAGAAACAGGGTGACATTGGAGAAGCGAAGGACTACCTAAGAATGGCCAAGGTTTGTTTATTAAGAAAGGAGAATGACTTTTGTACTTTCATTTAGAATTGCTAATTTAAGTAACTGAAACAAAAAGTATCTGTGTGTTTTTCTTAAAAGGGTCTTGATCCAATGATCGAATCGGCCAAAAATGGGTTAAAAGTGGATCTCACAGGGGTATGTACAATGTTTTGTTAAAGCAAAAGTTCTTAGAAAAATGGTGGAGAATCCAGAAGTCAGTTCTAGGCTATTTTATACATGTAGTTAGGTATTACCAAGGGAATTAAACAGTCTCGTGCGTGTTGCTAGACAAAAATAGAAAACGCTATGACGCAGCAGAACACGAGAAAAGTGTTGAGAAGAAAACGAGGCATAGCCTAGTCAGTTTAAGGTTGAAGATAAAGGTTAAAAATGGTAGGATAAGACTAGATGAAGGAGAACGGTGATTGTAAGAATATGGATGAGGAGAAAAGCAGAGGCAAGAAAAAGGACACTGATAGAGACAAAAGCAGTGGTGTACATATTTGTGCTAATGATACAAATGACGGCTTAGTCTGACCAACCAAAAACGAAGGCTTGGCTTTTCACATAGAAACTAGGTTTAAACCCCGGGACTTCACTCTCCCCTTATCGCGGGATATCCCCGGGGGGGGGGAGTACTCCCTATATTGGGATGGTAGGTATGACCGTCGTATTTCTTAGGGGTTAAAATTGTCAGTCCGGTATTTTTTAGGGTTAAAAAACCCAAGTAATGTATATTGGACTGCTTGCAGTCCCGTGTTTTAGTAAACGTGCATACTGATAAGATGGTAAGAAAAAAGTCCTTTAACGAACGTTCTAATACGCGCGCGCCTTTATTCACTGCATATCACGAGGAACTATGCGCCAATCCGCTAGCTGTCAAGGGAAAATTGGTGTTTTTTAGGGTAATTTTAAAACCGAGAGGTATTTTTTAGGGGAAAAATTTTTTATCCCTTGTTATTTTTAGGGTATTTTTGGGACTTTTCCGACGGTCATCCCTACCCTTTTGACCCCGAAGTACCCCCCCCGGAGATGTCATGTAACTTCAACAATGTCAAAAGATATAAAAAGTTTGTGTTATTTTGTTCAAAAAAATGTGAACATAACAGCTTGTCTTTAGAAATTTTTTGTCTTTTTTATGGCTGTTATGTAACTAGTGTCCTCGATTAAAACCTAGACTGCAGTTCATAGAGTTTTCTGTACAGGTTCCTCCCTCCCCTATCGCCAAGAACACTTTGGCAGCCGGCGGGGTCCAGGTGAGTACCACGTTGCCTCAGAGCGAAACAAGCCAGCCAGAGCCCAAGACACCCACTGAAGTAGCAGAACTGTTTGCACGATTGGAGGATGCACTTATAAAACAAATGGAGGTGAGGAAAATTTTTGTTATTTTCCAGTGTTGAAAATCCATGGATTCCAGTTAATTTTTTGGATCAAACCTGATTTCTGACTTACCACTCCCCTCTAAAAACTGTCTAAACTGTTTGTCTAAAGAGTCGGATCAGTCGATCTGTACTAAATTTGTATTTATTTATTTGTTCAGCTTCGCCTTTAATTTACTTAGATAGAAAAAGAATCCTATTTGGCAGGGTTGTTGCAACAGTTTGTGCCAAATACTGTGGACCCGAAAGAAAGAATCAATAACAACAGCTAATTAGTTTGTTCTGACATCTCGTGACATTGCACTTAATTAGGACAGATAGTTTCCAATGTTCGTGAGTTGTCCTTGTCACATGTTTTGCTGAGTGAAGAACAGTTTAGTGCCACGGAGTTCAAAGGGAAGCGAGTTCAAGAGTGTAAATGTCCTGTTAAAGAAACAGCATTGAAAAAAATTGTGCAGCATTTAGAAGTTTCAAAACTTGCAATGTTTGGACCTTGTTGGCTTGGAAGGTTATTTGCCTGTAGGAATTGTATTGTCATAAATTATTACATGCATATTTATAAAGTTTAAGAAACATGTGCACCTAGAACAATGCAATTTTTGATGTTTGTTCAATACACAAGTACATGCGATCGTTTGAGGTCAGGTATTTCTCTTTGAACTCAATCGTTTGCAGAAGAAGAGCGACAACCTGCAAGAGTGTTTTAATTTAACTTTTGTCCCGGCTATTTCCACGCAGAATTTGCACTAGAACTCCCGTAGAAATTAAAAAAGTCGACCAGTTCCTAGTCAATGTCTCTATTATAACAACTAAAATCAAGAAGAGAAAATTAGGAAACGAAAACCTTGCCTAAAAGGCACCCCTTTCCCCTTTAAGTTTTAAAAATATTCTCAGTGAGGTCTCCTGTAACGCAGGTAGGCAGCCACTGGGCCACTCCCTACCACACCTACCCATGCACCATCTTGGTGTTGGGCGATAACAGTCTGTTATTTACAAAAAGGTCCTTGTTATTATAAACCTTAACAGGAACCCTTCATCATGGAAACTGAAGATTTTGATCGTGAGAGAATCTAAGCAGATTGAGTGTGTATAATATGACTGCTGGATAACTTTGAAATACACTTTTTGCTAATGTTTTTCCTCATTTGAAAACAAATTTAGTCCTCCGATATTTTAGTCGCGAGTAAAGAATCTATTTTAATGCCTGTCGTGTTTTTCATTTCTCAACTTTAATACTTCTTCATCTTAGATGTGTGCGAGGAACTGCAAGCACTATCAACATCTTGGGGATCTAGCAAACGCGAAAAAGTGAGTTCTTTACATGGTACTTCATAACAGTGTTGGTACAATATTTTGTGAATCAAGAATTACTACTCTTGCTGCTTCTGCTGCTGCTTCTGCTGTTGTTGTTGTTTCAGGGGCCCTTCAACTCCTTAAACGCACAGCTCCTAACTTTAATTTGTTGTTGAGCTACCTGCAGATGAGGCTATTAGCATTAAGGTGTTAAGGTTTGCATCCAGTTCACAGTACTGTGTGTTGCGCACTTATTCTGCTGCTTCTCTCTCCTCACCAGTTTTGAATACATGGCGAAGCACCTGAGGACAGACCTAGATTCCGTTCAGAGCTCGAGAAAACATAAAGAGATGCCTCCTAAATTCCATTATGAGGAGAAATCTTTCACAATTGTAAAGTAAGAGCCACTACTTATTTGAGTTCATGTTAAATTGACTGATAAAAAAGGTGGTTGTACCTTTACCATAACATCTTGCTAACTTAACAGCCCTGAATACGAAAAAGGGGAAAGGCACGGAAAACTTGTTTTTTGTACTTTACTCTTTTGTAGAAGTTCAAGGTTACGTTAGATTTGAAACTGCGCTAGGAGTTGGGGGTAGATAGATTGGCCGTCATTTTGTTGGTTTATGTAATTTTGAGTTGATAAATAGTTTTTATGACCCACATTTTTATAGTTTTCACCCAACAGTCACCAATAGTTTGAAATCTCCGTGACTGGATCCTTAAGTGATATGACAAGGACGGGAACGGCGACGCCGGTGGTTTCTCAAAAACACACTTCTTGCTTGTCCTCGGCTTGGTTGTTTTCTTTTTGTGAACACAAAAGACAAAAGGTTTCTTACTTAAAGGTTAACGGAGATGGGGGGAATGTTCTTTAAATTGTTTTCGTACTCATAAAAACTTCAAAGTTGAGCTTTTTATGTTGTAATTTTTAATACGAGGAAGTCATTGGCCTGCACGGTTCATTCCAACGTTCAGATATTTTGTTTTCACTGTCATTCTCTGCCGTCGTCGGCGGTGTGGTCGTCCTCGTGCCTCAGAACGACGATGGGGACACCCTCCGACTTTTTTGCCCATTTTGGTGTAGAACTTCGAGAAGAACTGGTTTCTTAAGAGAGTTTAGCGTTTCAAATTGAATTTTTCCATTTGTGTATACATCAGTCTTTTTCATCGTTGATAGCAGTTGAATAGTCTTGCTCCATGCACATACTGTGAACAACTGAAAGGAAATTTTTTTTGCTTTTAGTTCTTTTCCAGAGCTCAGCGACTCGGAATTAGAAATTGCTGTAATTAGGTCACTTAATATTCCCTTGCCTTCAGGTGAGTAAAAACGAGTTAAATCGCCATGCATAACCATAATCAACCTCTGAACTGAGTTGAATTGGGGATTTTGGACTCAAGATGACTCGAATTCAAGGTCTCTCACCCGAACTAATATTCTTATCCGAGAAGACGCAAAGGTTCAAAACCGTTTGCAGATATTAGAGCAAAGGCAGCACATTTTCCTTAGTTATTTTAAGATCTTACGTGAAGATTCGGCACTGGGAGTCAAACCTGGGCCTCGTACTTGAGGCTTTGCCATCGAGGTAACGAAGCTGTAGATCAGCCTCTGGTGGAATAGTTAGAGTTGCACGTTTTGCCGAGTCGATATAGTCATACAAGATTAGCGACAAAAGGGAAAAAACGAATTTTTTATCTGCCAACGGTTTGAGATTTAATTCAAGGTCTTTTTCACGGTAATGAAAAGCTTGTTGGTTTGAGATTTAATTCAAGGTCTTTTTCACGGTAATGAAAAGCTTGTTGATTTGAGATTTAATTCAAGGTCTTTTTCACGGTAATGAAAAGCTTGTTGCGGAGAACCAGAGTCTCAAGTTCATAGATATTTTGATTTGCTTTGTAGTGAATTTATTAAGCTGCACTCGAGAACACTAGAAAATGATAAGTATAGTTTTATATAGAACGCTTTTTGTAGAGATCGAAGATCTTCCGTTTTACAGCCTTTTGTCTGTATATGTGTTACCCAGGCTCCTGAGTTTGTTTTGCTGGCACGGTCTGCACTCATCAGACCTGTAATGGTGTATGTGTTTTCCATTTTAGGATATCAACCCAAGGATATGTACACTTATGTTACGTATGAATTTCCATACCCAAATGTAAGTGAAATCTTTGACTTATCTTGTTTGTGCCAAAAACAGTAGCCATGCTGATTATCTTACAAATAGAAAATGAAAGCATCTGACGTTTACCAGTTTTGTTGCTTGTTTACTACAATGTCAGTTGTTCATAATGACAAGAAAATATCCCTCGGACAAACCAGTAAAGTAAGGAAGAGATCTATGATAAATTTCTTACCGAAAAGACAACTACTGTGCGTTGTCAAAACAAATACGTGTTTTGTTAAACGTTAGATTGTTTGGTTTAAGTTTGTGAAAGGGTACGTACATGTTCCATGCTGGAATACGCGCTTCCTTTCATTTGTGTTTATGGTGATAATGGTATTTTCTAGGAACCAAATTCTAGCAACCATACTCTTCTTAGCAGTTTAAGACGTCCATTTTCAGTCTTCAGTTTGAGTACTGTTAGGAGAAGTAGGATGTTGGTAACCCTGCTGGGACTGAAATGGATAAACAAGAGTTGTATTCAGGTTGAACTCGTGTACAAGACAACTTTGAAAACCCTTTTTAGTTGACTTTATTTTAGTTTTAAACACAGCCTCCTGCGGAGGCCAACAGATTCGATCCTCTCAGTGATAAAGGTCTTGTTCATTGACTTTTCGTAATAGATGAATTTATAGAGGATGTCGAGGGAGGATGTTTTAAAAAATTAATTTGAGGGTAAATTTAATGTTGTGGTACGGCACAGCGTATCAACCTAGCGGCTAATCTAGGACCGAACAAACCTTACTTTGTAGTTACGGCTCTTTACTCAGGACTGTTAGCAGCTAACTTTAGCATTTTTCACGATCACAGCCCAACGAGCCACAAACTGGCAGAACTTCAACACTAAAGCAAGTCATTAATCCAGGTTTGAAAGCATTTCTTGTCGCAGAAAATACAATTTAACTCCTTTTTTTACCCGTGATGTGTTAGCCTAAGTTAAATCCTCTCTCGAGCCTAAGTGGCTCGTAGGGTCGGCGCTTGTCTCCGGTTTCTGTAGTGTTAAGCGGATGAGAGTCTTTGACTCCCCCAGGACAGGACACTAATCTATCGCAGGTTAGCCCCCAGCAGAGCTGGTACTCATCTATACAGCTGAGCCGACTGGAACACGGCAGGTAAAGTGTCTTGTTCAAGGACACAACACAGTGGTCTTACCGGGGCTCGAACTCGCGACCCTAGGACTACGAGTCGAACACGCTAACCGCTCGGCCACTGCGCCACCGATGTGTTAATATTGTTGTAGCTGCGCGTCCTTCCCGGGTTGATAGGAGCGCCATCCTATCTGTTTGTGGACTTAGATCAACTTTGTGATGAGATTTCCATTAAATAAGAAAACTAAGCTGACAAATTACAGATAGAATCTAAATCCATAAAAAACTTACATTTTATTGTCAGACTTTTGTTATCTCGTTAATTACGAGGAAATTTAACCAGGATGCTTAACAGACTACAGTTTTGTCAATATCTCAGCAGTATGTGTTTCTTAACGTATCAAAGTATTCGCCGATCGTCTGTTAAATCTTGTTAGTGTTCCATTTTCAAGAAATAATTAGATTATACTGTTATGTATTCCAGAGTTCAAAGAATCATTCAAAGTCAGCATCGATCGGAAGAACAGGTCTCTAGCAAGAATGTTTAAAAGGCAAGCTGTGAAGTTTGAACTCAGATACGAAAGGTAGGTTTACAAGACAACCAACTAGTGCTGAATCCTGATAGGTTCTTGATTGCTTTGTCAGCGTTTTTGTGCTGGTACTGCTTGTAAGTTTAAATGTGTAAGCTGATCTTGAAATCAGTTGCCAGCGCAGAAAACGCTGATCCTAGTGTGATATTCTCTTTCCTTGAAATTTGCGAAGTACTTGGGCATTCTAGTTACTCCAGTAAATATTTCCATCCTTAGCTGTCTACAGAGTAGTAGATCTAATGTCATATGTAGTCGTTTCGTACTATGGTTGTAACTGCTAGTGATCTGTTTTCTCTTACAGAGGATTTCTAAAGGGAGACAAAACGATTGGGCAAGCACTCGTGAAGTTGGCACCACTGGACAGCGCATGCGAAGTGCACGAGTGTGTGGATGTAAGAAATATGGAGTTGTATGAGTTTATGTGTTTGTGTGCGGCATACTGTCAAAGACAATTCCCTTCAGTCTTACCTCACCTGCCTTAACCAAGTCTTTTGTTCTGATCAGCAATGGGCAATCGGTAGTACTGTCTTTATTGCATTAACACAAGAAGTTTCATTGCATAAAGCTTGTTTGTAGAAGTCAGTATCAAATACGAACGGCGTATGAACGGCCTATTTCAAGAACTGGCGCCATCTTCGGTTTTCGCTTAGATGTGAGAAAATATGGCTACCAATAAATTGACAATAACTTTAGATTTGCATCTGTGAAGTGTTCTATTGATTTTAAATTTCTACAACTACATGAAAGTAAGCACTTTTGTTTGCAAGAACAAAAGAGTGTGTATTGCTGAAAGGTTTCTGGAGGGAATGGCAATAAACGAAGTTCAGGAATATCGAAGCCACTGGACGAATAGGTTTCTAAATTTCTTATTATATTGAGAAAAAAGGAAAGCAGACAGCATGTGAAAAACCCTTCAAGGTTCTTTATTTCTCCCATAAAAATTATACGTAGCTTTCATATATATCTTAGTGTTTCATGTACGTGAACAATTCAATGTCTAAATGGAACGTATGGATTGAGAAAAACGATCTTTGTTTATTTTATCACAGCTAATGGACCCAGAGAAGGGTCGTAGGACTGTCGGGGGAAAACTGGAGGTGCGATTACGTTTACGAGAGCCCCTGTCGGAAAAGGATGTGAAAATTGAGAAGTGGAAATGGTTAGTTGTCGACGTCCACTTTGGAGCTAGAAAGGTACGAATCTTCTCTTAGTTTGTTCTAATAGACAAAAAATTCTCAAGTAAATGGTGTCCACTTTGGAGGTAAAAAAAGTTAAAATGATCTCCCCTTTCATAGCAACAAACTTGTAGTTTAATGTCCTTTATGAAGCTGAAAAATTGAGAGTGTGTTCTTCCTTCACTCGGTCAACAAACCGGTAGGTTATCGGTGTCCTTTTTAGGGCTGAGAAGATAAGAAAGGATAGAACGTTTTCTCCTTTCCCACAGATATCAAACCAGTAAGTTAGTGGTGCCCGCTTTCGAGCCAAACAGGAAAGAATTTTCTCTTCCTTCCCTCAGACAACAAACCGGTAGTTTAGTGGTCCACTTTCGAGCTAAACAGGGTAGAATTATCTCATCCTTCCCCAAGACAAAAACAGGTAGGATAGCTTCTTCTTTGTCACAGCCCCTTCCCCCTCCCCCTGCGGTACCTGTTTTTGGAGCTTTTGTACGTTCTTTTGATTTAATATTTTTAGTTATTTTTTAGTTTATTCTTAGTTTTATAAAGCTTGCTTTAAGTTGCTTGTTTTAGGTTTTTGTCCAACTAACCAGCCCTTTATCGTCATTGTTTTTTCAGGCACCTGATTTACCTTTGGTGAGTGAGTGAAAAGAGCTTTAAAAGCAATAACAATGATAAAAAATTATAACGTTATTTATAACGATATTAATAACGATAACGATAACAAGATTTAGAAATTAAACTAACTGCGAAAATTAACTGGCAAAATGAAATATGTACCTTTCTTTTAAAAGACAGTTGTTGGTTTTTAGTTTTAAAAACCTTCTGATCAGTGCGTAGGTTTAGCTTTTTAACTACAGTGTTTTTGACCCTCATTATTGACCGAGGACAAGTGAAAACATTGTTAAGAATGAATTTATGTTAGGTAAAGATTTTAAATTGCTAGTAACTACCTTGAGGCGGGTATATTACTATCATGGAATAAGGTTTTTCTGAATGCTGTTCGTTTTTCCTGTAGGGACCGACGAAAATCTCGCCAAGGCCAGGAAGGAAAGCAGAGTAAGTTTTTGATAAATTCTGATACTTGAATTCGAATATGAAACAAGAAATAAAGTTTTTGTTGTTGAGGATGGAATTTTATACCTTCCAAAAAATGGTTAACCCTTGTCATAACTTCACTCGGTAGGTGCACGTGTCACCTTCCGTATCCACCAAATATATTAGCTTAGCCCTTTCAGTCTCTATCAGTTATCAACATTTAACTCCTCCTTACACTACATAGGCAAAATAAGACATTTGGTAATGAGAAAATAATAATTGATCAAACAAAGTAAACTAGTGAAGATGAAAAGTGAAATTCTCCCAAACTTGTTCTATGAAGAAAATAGGCTCCAGTTGGGAGAATTTACCAGTACAAGTGAGACTTAAAGGGCTAGTTTATTCAATGTTCAGCGTCAATGGTAGGTAGACAAAGTGGGGAGATATTCGAGAGGGGGATGCGTCAAGCAAGGGGGTGGTGGAGTGGTTGGTCAGAGTTATTTGGACGTGAAATATGAAACTATCAAACTGCCTAAAAATACTTCAAGATGACTTTTAAAATTTTTGCTGGCGAAAGTTCTTTAACAAGTTCAGACAATCATGGAACCGTATTAATCAATTTAAGTCATCTGCTTAGGTAATAAATATTTTTCGCAGTTGCTCCCATGACCGTTGTGTCTGTTGGTGTGCGCATTGTTCCTAGCTCCTATTTTGATAGCTGTGGATGTATGACGAAGTTTTGCAAGCTAATATGTTATTTTTCTTTTTTTGTTGCTTCTTGCTTTTTGAATACCGTTGAAATAGTACCACTCCAGTTGAGTCTCAACTTGGTATTTTTATAAAGTGGTTGAAACATCACATTGTGAGAGTGTTTTAGGATTTTTTTAGATAATTTGTCTTGACAACTATAAAGCCTGCATCAAAATTAATGGGCGACTTGCTTTGCTGATACTCGGCTGTTAAGAACGCATTTGTTTTACAAATTATACGTGAAGCGATTTTCTCCATTGAAAGTATCAGCCACGGGTTCTATTTTTGTTTGGTATAGTTTGTTGGAAATGCATTTGTCGCCCGATGAAAGGCTCCAGTTTTTAACAAGAGGTTCGAGTTTTCGGGAGTTCGAGTTATCGAGGATAAAATAACTGTGATATTTTATAGTGTTAGATCAACTTTGGTTCAAGTTAGAGAAAGCTTCGAATTAATGAGTGTTCGAGTTATCGGGAGTTTACTTTATAAGCTGGTTTGGTTAACGTGTGTTTTGTTCTACTGTATTTGGTAAATACCTGGTTTTGTTGTAAGTCCTGAAATTTAATTGGATGGATAAATCTGGCTCAATGTCCCGGATGTGCGCACTTGTTTTTTCCCGCCTTTTGCTTCCTGTTTCTTGTCGCTTGTTTTTACACAGTCTCCATACTGTCAGTTTTTTGTAACACAGATACTGCTGGAAGATTTACTCGTCCCTCCAGACTTGTCAATGTTTTATTCAACAGAGCTCATTTTTTTAAGTTTGGTTGTGGCTTGTGTTGTGTGGAGTTTGACATTAATTTACCATCGTACAGATTTTTTGTTATTAGTTGTTCCAAATATTAACTATGTCTATTTTAAAATAAATACAACGAAGCTATGTAAAAGTATGTAAAATGTCACTTAATTTACTCGCTTTTGATAGCGCTTTATTTCTCTGCCCTTCTAGTGCTAAATCTGCCGTCTGTGCCGTCACGTGACAACTCAGATGTGTTTTCGTCCAATCAACGAACGTGTTAAGGGAATCAAGCCAACCCAGTCGTTGTGCTTGTACATTTTAGTAACAAGAAAATGACAACCTTGTACGCATGTAAATACTGAACATAGAAACAATAGAAATATGATATTTTAAATTTATATAGGCAAACAGTTGCTGAAATAGAAAACACAAAATATTTACTGTTCATCTGCAGGATGCCCAAACTGTGTGCAATTCAACAATTGGTTTCGGCTTTGCTTTATCAGTCTCTCTGTGTTGATTATGAAAGTTTGAAAAATCCTGGAGAGCGCTTTTAGCTTGTCAAACTCCACATTCACACGACAACCAATTTAGACAAAGGTTTTAGAAGACATAGCTATTAGCATGAGACACAAGAAGTATTTCTGATAATATCTGAATTTCTTTGGGTAGTACTGTGTAGATTTATCTATCCAGGACTTTGGTAATGAAATAGTCCTGAACTTAAATACGCTGGATAAATTTCACAGAAAGTTTTCATAAGCTTTCGAACTCTTTCTTTGCATGTATTTCGAACACTGTACTGTCGGAGAATTGACTGAATTAATACCTAAACAGTTAGGGCCAGTTAGTACTTTTTAAAAACCAGGAAAATAGAATATCGGCAATTTTACGTCTTAGGTTTATCATGTAATATATTTGAATAGGAATATATTTAAATATAAGAATATGAATAAAACCTTTTACCTTGGATTGACCGAGATTTCCTTCAGAAACAGAGCACAGCACAATTTCTCAGATCTCATTATTTGTAATTTATGAAAAATAACTTTGTTACTCATGGCTTTTTGGGAGGAGTTTGAAATGTTGTCAAATGTTTTTCCATCCTTTGTGTTGGGTTAATCAACTAAACAATTTGGAAAAGATGATTTTCGTTTTTAGAAAAATAAATCTTGTGGATCAAACTGCCCTAGACAGTCCTCTGGTAATTGGTTAAATTGTTGTGCTTGAATATACAGTTGGTGAGCATAAGTTAGCATACATCTAGATCTTCTGCGACAGTTTTCATCATATAGAATTTTCCTTACAGTAAGTGCTGAGAATATGAAATTTGATCGACCTACAGAAACTCTGAAAGATGAATTATATGATTCTCCTTCAACTCTACATAAAAATAGTATTGTGAAAGAGTTAAAGGCGAGTGAGTTTCCTCTATCTTTTTTTCTTTACAAGATTTGTTAATACAGTCCAAAACTAAAAGAAGTTTACTTCATTTGCCCACAAACACCGCTCTTTTAAGCCAGTCATTGCATTATGTCCCGGCCGTTTGGGAATGAGTTTGATAATTCCGTGGTCGAAACTGTTATCCTTCGTTATAAAGTTCTAAATTGAGCTAGAAAAAAAGTGGTCTAGATAGCAGAAATTCGGTTACAAAACGACTCTTTTTATCGCAAACATGTTTAACATATCGGCTCACTTAAGAATCAGAGTTGCACTGACGATGGCAGTGGGTACTGCCGAAACATGTTTGCAATTGAAATCAGTAGTCGCGATTTTTTATCAAGCTAGAAAAAAGCTCATCTCAAAAGTTATTGTAGCTAACCAAAATATTTTTGGGGGGAGGCAGCCCCCCCCCCCCCCCCCCCCCCCCCCAAA